>PVJC01015544.1:0-34894 GCA_004026665.1 Murina feae
TGGCCTGCCTTACTAAGAGTAACAAAGTCTCATTATAGACCTGCACTGCGAGGTGAAGCAGAGGAGGTTTTGTTACCTCAGCCCACCTCAGCTTAAAGGAACAGAAACCTGCGTCCAGCCGGCCTTGCTGGGACGTTGGGTCAATGGGAGCTGTGGGCAGCCTGAAAGCCACTCACCCAGGCTGGTCAGGCATGCCAGCAGGTGGGCATCCCCCGAGGGGTCCCAGACTGCGAGAGGGCACAGGCCGGGCTGAGGGACCTCCCGAGTGCACAGAGTGGCTGCAGGGTGGGACAGCGCAGGACCCAGGACCCGTGATGGGAAAGAGGCGGCAGGGTTGGAGGGCACCGGGAAGCGGGTAAGAGGCGGCAAGGGGGGTCTCGGCCTGCTTGGTGGCTGCCCAGGCCCTTTGCGGGGCATCGTGGAGCGGGAAAGCAAGGCTGCAGGGGCCGGGGTCCTGCTTGGCAGCTCCCCAGACCCTTTGGTGGCACCGGGAAGTGGGAAAGGAAGGCAGCAGGGAACGGGTGAGTGGGAAAGAGTTGGCAGCCTGCTTGGCGGCTTCCCAGGTCCCTTCCGAGGATCAGGGAGCAGGAAAAGGCTGGCCTGACCACAAGGCGGGGTTTTCCCTGCTTTCTGGTGGCTGGAGGAAGATGGGCAGTAGGCAAGCTTGGGAGGCAGGCAGCACCCAGCCCTGGCCACAGCTCAAAAAAGAGAACAACATGCTGGGGAGGGCAAGAGTCTGAGAGATCAACATAGAGGGGGTGCCTGCTCCAAGCCTCCATGGTGTGCCTGGGGGCAGGCCCCCAGCAGGTAGACACACACAGGAGGACTGCTCCGAGCCTCAGATGCGGCTGGGGGCAGGTCCCCAGTGGTCACACACACACACACACACAAAAGGCGCCTGGCAGACTGAGGCCATCATAGGACATCCACTGAGGGGTCCCAGACTGTGAGAGGGCACAGGCCGGGCTGAGGGATTCCCTCCACCTCGAGTGCACAAATTTTTGTGCACCGGGCCCCTAGTTTACTTAATATTACTATTATTTGTTAAAAACTTGTGCTTAGAAAATTTCATTAGGTTATAAAATTATGGGCTTTAAAATTTTATTATTATTATTTTTTTCCTTCAGAGAAACATCACTAGTACATATTGTCTTCCCTGGCTAAGGTTTTAGTAGCTTTAGTAATATCTAATAGGATTACAAAACTCCTTGCTTAAATTGTCTGTGAAAACTTGCCTGGAGCAGGAGACACTCCCACTGAGCCCTGGAAACCAGAGCCAGGAGCTGAAATATTTGATCCACATTCCTTTAAGTTAAGCCTTAGAGTTCCAGGCTATCCAGGTGAGACACCCAATTTCTGGGCAGAACTGAACTCTGCGGGAATCCTAAGTGGCCAGTGGCTCCCCCACCCCCCCACCACTGCAGAGGGCAGTGTCTAGGGATGTTGGCAATAAAGATCAGTTTTGTTCCCACATAGGATGTTAGGTGCTATTCATCAATGAAAGGCCAATTGGGCTTTTTAGAGAAACATTCTTCAGTGCTCTCCTGGGACAGTAAAAAAAACAAAAACAACAGAGAATTTTTTCTTGCCCTTGGAAACCTGAGAGAGAGGGGGGGGGGAGGGAGAGAGAGAGAAAGAGGGGGGGGGAGAGGGAGAGAGAGAGAGAGAGAGAGAGAGAGAGAGAGAGAGAGAGAGACACGTTGGAGAAATGGATTGGGATGACTGCACAAGGAAGAACTAAGACCAGGGAAAGGTATCCAGGGATGGAGATGTGTGAGGACTAGAACAAGGGCAGGCACAATAAAGATATTTAATAATAACTGTATTTGGGATGTGACTCTCCTCCATCCCCCACCTACCTGAATCTTCAATACCACCTGCATTAATTATCTTGCTAGTTCTTTGGGAACTGCATACCACAGGGTGGAGAGAAGAGAGATAAGGCACAGAGCAGAGGTGGAGAATTCCAAGTAAGCAAGAAAGAAGGGTGATATAACTGAGCTTGGATGATTCCTGAACTTCACGCTGAGGAATCTTTGGAACTGATTATGTGAGATGGGGCTTGCACAAGTTTTCAAATGCATTAAAGAGACAGGTTTATACATATGTATCAATTGTCAAAGAATGTAAAAGAAATGATCAGACATGAATCTTAGGTTACAAAGAATACTGAGGACTCAATTTAGCATCCCTGCTCTAGCTCTGCAATTAATCATACCTCACGTAAAAGCCACTATGTTTTTACATCATAGCGTGATAAGTCAACCTGTATGATAACCACTATCTGTGTCTGAAAAAAAGGAATCGGCCAGCCTGTAATTTCCACACTAAAAGTGAGCTCCTCTTTCCCCTAAGGCATCCAGGCAAATTCAAGTTCCATAGTTTCTGTGAAATACAAAATAATAAAAGAAAATGTACAGACTGAAAAAGAAATAATGAAAATAATAATAAAACACGGCTTGCAGAAAAAATAAATGAAAGGCAGAAATAGATCTCCAAAATAAGGCATTAAGGTCCTACTCTTCTAAAAGAATACATAATAAAATCTAAGTTCCTCCTGCTTGTCTGTGTTGTGCACACACAGTTCATGAGCAAAGCAGGGGGCAGGGGGGCGGGCGCGTATTTCTGGAAATGGGAGCATTAACCAAATGAGCAGTGTTCTGGTCTTTATAACACTGCCCTCTCCAGAGATAGCTCTTGGCCTTTCCCACTGCCATCGCTGTCCCTTCTCTGACCCCAACAATGGTTGCTTTCAGCTGCCACTCTTTAAAACACAGGCCTGTTCTCTTGACGAGGCTGCAGTCAGGTCACAATGTCCCTGACAATGTCAAGGCCTACTCTCAGAATCCAACAGTCCACTGGCTAATCTCTACTTCTGTTCCTCAGATATTTCCTTGAATGAGCTCTCAGTCTGTGTCGAAAACTAAAATTCATCCTGAGGTTCTCCCTTTGTCTCCTGTGGCAGGTCCAGTTCTACTTCCTGCACTCCTTTTGTCCAGCTGTATGAGTCAAAGCTTTTCACCAGAACAAAGAGCAAATGGCATGAAGGGGCACTTAAAGAAGGAAATCGTACTTTTTTTTTTTTTTTTCAGAAAACTCCCCTACTTGAAGAAAATACCAGAATAGCTTTTCACCAGCTCTTACTGTATGACTATATGGATGCCCTCAGAACTTAGGAAGAATATATATATAGCTAGAGTATACTACACTGTATTTACAAATGCCTATGCTAATTCAGTATAACATCACATTATAAACAACTGGCGCTATGCAAAGGGAGATTATAGAGTATGTATGTGGTGAAAATCAATGGTTTTGAAAAAGAAGTCAGACATAAAAACAGTGTGAGAGAGGAGGACCAGAAGGAGGGAGCTCAAAAGATAAGAGGTGGTGATTGTAAAATGATACTCTAAAACTGAGATTCTGGAGGTGGTGTAATCACTGGCAATTACAGTGTCTTAAAGTATCACCATAGGCCTAGGTGGCAAAGTAGGGTAGTGATCAAGTCATTGGCAGAAAGGGGCCTATGGGACGAAAGAGTTGAGCCTGGAAAGGTTATACATGTGGATGTTTAAACCACCAAGAATATTCACAGTGTGGTATAAAAGGGGTGGACTGTGAGCCAAGAGCACGAACTTTCTAGGACAGATGGGAAAGTGCCCCAGGGCTGGAGGTCAGTACGTAACACTGAAAGTTGAAGAGAATGTTTAGAGAAGATACTGAGGACACATGCCTATAGATGATTTATTATGACTGAGGATGAGTTCCAGAGGAAACAACAAAAACTTGGCAAGTTGGGGTGGGGAACAGAGAGATGGAAGAAAGGATACAGCCATACGAAAACAGAGTCTGAAGGGTGACAGTTGACTAGGGAGCCTGGGCGTCTCATGGTGATCATATAACATATTCATAAAGGTTCTAATGAGGTGACACAAATATTGGAGGAGAGGCAGTGAGTGCTGCAGATGAGAGAATTGTTACCAGGAGCATGGTCCTGGGCTCTCTTGTCACTCTGGCTAGTGGAGATGTAAAGTCCGGGAGAGGGGCTATCTTGGGTCAAGCACAGCTAACGCTGGAGATTTCTTTGCAATTTTCCTCACCTTCATCTTCTACATGGTTTCCGGTCCCTATGGAGAGGGAGCAAATGGGTTCATTCTTTGTGGATAGGGAGTGAGTTTCTGGTGCACTGAAGAACGTCAAGGCCCCATCCAGATTCAGGAGAAAAGGCAAGTGGCCATCTTTATGCCAGTGTCTACTCTCTTCTAGTTTAAGCCAATCCCTAAACTCAATGCAATTCCTAATTCTTCATCTCACCCCCCACCTTTCAGCCTGCCTTCTAACCACTAACATACACATAAAGCATTTAGGGCTTTCACACTACCATTTCACTTCAGGCTACAACCTTGAACCTCCCTGAAGGCCATCTACTCTGCATGCTGCACTCTCTGCTCAGGAGCCCTAAGTCCCCATGTCCAGACAAGCCCTCATTCCTGAGAACCAGAACTTGTTTGAAATTGTTTCCTGGGCTTCTAGTGCATCAAATGTGCTCTTCAATCCTTCCTGTCCCTGCCACCCCATCCCAGTGAGTGTACACCCACTTGCCCATTTGAACAAACCAAGTCATCCTCACCTTCTCCTTTCCCCCAAATCATGTTAGTCACCATTTCTATTCATTCCCCTTCTAAAATTCCTTCAGTCTGCTGGTCTTCTCCCTCCCCACGGCCTCTGCCTTGTTCAGATCTGTAACTTCTCTCCAATAGACTTGGGAAACCTACTCCAATTCACCTTCCCACAGCCAGCAAAGTGACCTTTGAAAAACACAGGTGTTTCTCCCTTCATAAACAGGATAAAGATCGAAGTTCTTAGCCTTTGACACAGAACACTGCATATGTTTGTCCAGGGGCCTCTCTTTCTCACTAGACTATGACCTTGCACAAGGCAGGAAAATGTGCATCCTTTATTTTGAATTTCCAATTACTGCTTGGAGATGCAGAATATGCTCAATAAATGTTAACTGGCTTAATGCCAGCAGGCAGAGGAAAGTTATAAAAAGCAACATAGTGAGACAGGCTGGGTGCTGGAGGCTAAGTAGGTCATAATAAATGTGAGAAGTCCTCAGAAGGTTGAATGGACTCTTTCAGCAGGGTTGAAAATCTGCATGTCATTACCTGCTGCTGGAACAGCCAAAGGCAAGTCCCTTTACTGTTTACCAACCCTTACCTTTGATATGTATATCTGCTTTGCTAAAGGGCAAAATGTGTTAATAAAATGCATGGGTCCAGGGAGATGCCCCAAATTTGGGGAGCTTAGTCACTAAGGTAAGTTTCCACCTGGCTTTCGCTCATGTCTTCCAAATTTATATTTCTTGTCTAGCCTCTCAGTTCATTTACATCGCAGCCCCTTCTCCATATTCCTGAACCCTTGTGGCAAAAAAGACCGCAGCAGCTGGGCCTCTTTTAAATGGAAGGGAATACTCTGCATTTATTTTTTTATATGTTTTTACATGTTTTTTTAGAGAGAGAGGAAAGGAGAGGGATAGAGAGATAGAAATATTGATGAGAGAGAAACATCATCCATCAGCTGCCTCCTGCCTGCCTCCTATTGGGGACTGAGCCCTGACCAGGAATCCAGCTGATTCCTGGGTCAACGCTCAACCATTGAGCCACATCAACTGGGTGGCAGTTATTTTTTAAACCTCTCCTCACTAAGTTTAAAGTTTCTCTTTAGGCATTCCCCGGAGAGCTTCACTCTGCACCTGCAGTGCTGGACACCAGCGCTGGAACCTGGAAAGCAAAGCAATGTCTGCGCCTGTGTGAAGAACCCAGCCCTACATAAGCTCTACAGGGAGCCGCGCGCCCCTGATGCTTCAAGTTCCCTCTCCCCTTTCCCTCCACCTTGTTTTCAGTAAACCTCTTTTTAAAATCTGTTTTGCCCCCTCTTCTGATTTCTATCTTGAGGGAGAACAAGAACCCCCTCACCGGAGATGGGTTTCCACAACTCTCACCACCTGCGCATTCATCTCGGCTCTTATACCATGGATAGCAAAGGAATAGCAATCTTTTAATTTGATAATTAGCAAAAGATAAGATCAAGGTGGAAATGGGGGGTCTTCATATAAATTTTCTTATGTTGGATTCTGGCTCTATCGTTTTCCAGGCGTGTAATTCTGGACAGGATCCTTACGATCTTGCCTCCGTTTCATCACTCATTAAGTTGAGATAATAATAATACCTAATTCACATGGTTGTAATGGGGATTCAATGAGGTAGTAGATATAAAATGTCTGGAAAAGGAAATGCTCAATAGTTGTGGTGGTTATTCTGAAAGAGTTGCAAGTGCAGTCCATTAAAAAAAGAGAACTAGACACATTATTGCTATATTGCTACATTGGAAAACATGCGTGTATTTTCTAGAGTTCTGGGCATCTCATAGTCAGCCTATGAAGGAGTGTGAAAGTTTTTGTCCCCGATGTCCCTGATTTTTCTCTCTCCCAGCGTTTTTCACCCCTCTGTCCTCTCCCACCAGGGTCTGACTGCTCCTGGAAGACAATCCTACAGCCCTCTATAGAAATAGGTTTGGGTCTAGCAGGGACAGGTGGGCCATCTGGTTGACTTTCAACATTATCTCAGAATTTTTTTTATTTTATTATCCTGCCATAGAGATACATTGACACAACTGAAAAACTCATTCATTTTAAACTTGAGTTCTGTTACTGGACCACTCCTCCTGTAGTAAACCAGAAATAAGTATTTTTTAAAATAAACTGCATAATTATTTGTAGCTAGCACACTCCATTGTATTTTATATGTGTATGAGTTTTCTATAAACAGCAAATTCACACTGTTCAAACTAATAATTGAAGAACATTAATTTTTTAACTATAAATATTTAAAAAGTATATGCAACCATTTTTTTTTGTTTTGGAATATCTTCACTTTTTAATACATTGGAATTCTCAGAAAGATTTACAAAGCAAATCTTTCTTTTACTGGTAATAATGATCCTTTATAACATCTCTTGAAGGTATTTTGGGGTTAAAAGATTTGCCCCTTTTTTAAAACAGAGTTAAGGAGAGGAAGGAAATAAAAGGGACCTAGAGGGACCAACTCTCTACCACATCTAAACTAATAAAATCGTAATATTAAAATTGACCATTTCTTCAGGACGCCCACCAGCCAATCAGAGCGGCTGTATGCAAATTAACTCAGCCAAGATGGTGGGCGCCGGCTGCCTCACCCAGGCCAAAGCCGCATTTCTCCCCCTCCCTGATCCTACAAGGGGACTGAGGAGCAGGAGAAAGGCGGCCGGGGCCAGAGGGCGAGGCCCCTGGGCGCCCACCTTGCTGCCTGCTCGGGGGGAGGGGAGCCGGAGAAACAGAGAAAGGTGCCCTGGGCCAGTAGGGTGAGGCCCCCCAGGTGCCCGCTCGCTGTCTGCCCGTGGGGCCAGGCTCCCTGAGTTCCCTCGTGGGGAATCGGGGAGCCAGAGAAATGGAGGAAGGCACCCCGGTCCTGACTGCTGGGGGCCTCAGATGTGACTGGGGGCAGGCCCCCAGTGGGGACACTCACACACACCCAGGCACACACCAAGGTGCCTGCCAGACTGGGGCCATCATAGGACATCCACTGAGGGGTTCTGGACTATGAGTGGGGGCAGGCTGGGCTGAAGGACCCACCCCCCCCCCCCCCCCCCCCCCCCCCCCCCCCCCCCCCCCCCCCCCCCCCCCCCCCCCCCCCGGTTGTACGAATTTCATGCACTGGGCCCCTAGTAGTATATAAAATGGTAATAATCATGAGCCACTTATTTCAGAGTTACCAGGAACATTGTGCATGATAACATCCTGCCGAGAACTTTAAAGGGTTAAAAGTACAATCATGAAAGTGTGCTCCAAGGAGTATTTTGTCTCTGGTCCATGGTGAGATAAGTAAGAGAATTGGAGAGTAGGCGTTTAGAAACTATTACAGAAAACTGACAAGGTAATTTTACATCTGGTGAATCAAATAATAAAAGATTTGGGCTTGTATTTTGTATGTCTGATTTTTTACTTCATTTATTTCATTTCCTGGTAATTTATTTGCATTGTACTTTGAAAGTCAAAGAAAAATCTGTCCTTCACTACACATCATTTAAAAAGCATCGACAAAAGGTATTATCGTTTCAGAAATTTTGCCAAAGACCCATTAAATTTCTAATTGTAAATTAGTTACATGTCATTATTTGAGAAACGCTGTTTTGTGCCAAGTATAGGGAGTTGCCAGCATACAAACAAGTTCCAGGACAAGTTTGTTTGTATTCAGTAACTTGATTATTTAAGCACATGAAGTAACATAAACCCTGGGTTATATTCTTGGTGTAGCCTATAAACCCAGGTATCTCAAAAGATTGCTAAACTATATACTATAAAATTTGTGGTGATTACCAGAGAGAAAGAGTGTGTGGGAAGTTAGGAAAGGTTATAGGGGGAATAAATGGTGATGGTAGGAGGCTTGACTTGGAGTGGTGAATACACAATATAATATACAGATGATGTATTATAGAATTGTACCCCTGAAACCTATATAATTTTATTAACCAATGTCATCCCAATAAATTCAATAAAAAAGAGAAAATTCAATAACTGGTATGTACTATAAAATTAATAACCAGCTTTCTCCAACCTCTTACAATGGAGAAGAAAGGCTTTTGAATTCCAAGTCAGAAAATATCTCTCTTCCCCATCAGTCTATGAGAAATGGTGATTCCTAGCTCTAGCATGGTGGTGGGGATAGGGGGAAGGAAGGGGCCACTTCTGCAGAAGTTGTTTCCACAGCAACACTCAGAAAGAAAAAGAGAGTGGAGCTGTAGTACTCTTCACATAGCGTAAGAAGAGAACTAGGCAGTCACATTTGAGGGAACTTACTGATAACGTTAATAACTTTCCACTAGAGGTGACTCCCAGATTCTCTGAGACTGAGGTCAGGTAGGTTTTGCTGGGCTTGAAACCCCAGGGCACTGTTCTGATTGGTGGCCTAGCACCATGATGGTGACTAGGCTTCCTCCTGAGTGGAGACCTGTCAGTGGCTACCAGTTCCTAAGGTAACTGTCAGCATTCTTAACCAAAGCAGTCCATAGGTCGAATTCCCATGCCTATGACCTTGGGAAAGAGAAAAATCTGGATTTCAAGTGGAATTTGGCATGTCCCTCAATAGAATTCAGTGAAAGTAGAAAGCAGGTTTGCCTCAAAAGCATTAGTAGTATTTGTGACTTTGTTATTAATGGAAATAGTTATTTTCATTGCACTGTGGCAGGGATCTTGAAATGACATGTATGCTTACCACTACTTGAAAGAACGGTGCTGCGTCTTGTTATGTATTGTGTTAACGTAGCACACGTTACATGATTAGATTACTATAGTCAAAAGAATAATTTTGATAATTGCATCTGAACGTAATTGTTCTCTTTTGCAATCTTGTGTGTTTTACTGTATGCACCTAAAGGTATTATTCTGAGAAGGTGTCTACAGGTTCACTCCTGCCAGAGGGGCCGGTGGCACAAAGGAAGGTAAGCCTCCTGAGCTTTCAAAGGACAGCTATTTAGTCCTGTATGCAGCATTCATATAAACCAATATCTCCTAGGACCGAGTCAGAGATACACGCAACAGAAGTAGAAGGACCTTTTTTCCTTCCTGAATGTGTGTGTGTGGGGGGCGGGGGGAGAAACTGGCATCTACTTTTTTTTTTCTTTTTAATCCTCACATGAGAGTATGTTTTTATTGATTTTATTGAGAAAGGAAGGGAGAGAGAGCAAGAGAAACACCAGTGTGAAAGAAACATTGACCGTTTGCCTCCCATCAAACCCTCAACCGTTTGGTATATGGGACAATGCTGCAATCAACTGAGCCACCCGGCCAGGGCTGGCATCTGTGTTTATTTACTACTGGCTTACAAAACTGGTAGTTGCCGAAAATTGGCAATTGCGACATTTTCTGCCTACATACTGCAAGGGGCAATTAAACAATGGCGCCATGAGAAGCTTAGTTCAGGCACGCTCACTCTTATAACTGAAGTAAAAGAAAGAAAAAGGAAGAGAGAGAGGGAGAGAGGGAGAGAGGGAGAGAGGGAGAGAGGGAGAGAGGGAGAGAGAGAGAGAGAGAGAGAGAGAGAGAGAGAGAGAGAGAGAGAGAGAGACACTATACTTATAAGTGTAGATAAAAAAGAAGTGTCCAAATCCTTAGGTCTCCAGTCTACATGCAGCATTACTGAAAACAGGATGTTTCTTACTTTTCACCCACATCCTATTATAGAAAGTAGTGATTCCAGCGTTACAAGACACAGACCCTGTATCCTTCCCTATAATGAAGAATCTTTAAAGCTGGACTCAAGCTTCTTACTGGAATGTGGAGAAAGGAATGTCTTTGAAGACCAGGGGAATGAGCGAGGTAGCCAGCACCCGGGCAGTCTGCCTGCTGGGAAAGGGGTGCAGGAACTCAGAGTTCCCAGCCCTTTGCCTCAACTGGGGCACGCGAGGGCGGCTCCAGCCCCAGGGAAGGTGTCAGGGGAGGGAGGCTTTGGGTTGACAAAGGCCCGGGGGCGGGCGAGGGCGGAGTCGCCACGGCCCGGAGTCAAGGACCCGCCTCGGCCAGGGACGGGGCGGAGCATGGCCCGCGCCCTGGAGCCGGACGTGGGCGCCGCCCACAGTGCTACCCGGCCAGGCCCGAGCGCAGCGCCGGCCCGCGCCATGGGGCGGCTGGTGGGACTGAGCTTGCTGGGGATCGCGCTGGGGCTGGTGGGCGAGAGGCTCCTGGCGCTCAGGTGAGTGGGGCCCCTGGGACGCGGCCGTCCGAGCGCTGCCCGGACGCCCTGCCGGAGCCTCCCCGCCCGCGTGTCCCCGGGACTCCGGGAGGGGCGCAGGCCGTGGAGGGCTCAGCTTCGTGCGGGGTCGGCCTGGTGACCGCTCTCCTGATTGCTCTGTGTCCCCCCTCCACCCCTTATCAGTGAACCCCGGAGTCCACCCCCAGCTTCCAACAAAACCCAGCACAGCTTGGGCTGAATCTGGAGACTTCCTTGAAAGTTTATAACTCTTTACCGCTTGCAAAGCCCTGTTCTCCCTCGATGGGCCAGCAAGTGCTTTGCAAGTGCCAGCAGGGGCAAACCTGAGCGCTTTCGCTTGCAAACAACGTGATTCCTCGCGCATTGAAACTTCATTAGGAAGGTTCATTCCGGGTCATTGGTGCTGCTTCTCTTTGTTGCCTGAACCGGCCTCCCCCTTTCATAAAGTTGCTCTCCATCTCTGCTGCCTAGTTTGAGGAGCTCTCTAACTTTGGCGAGGCGGGGTGAGGGGTGGGGAAGGAGGGGGCTGGCGGGGGTCAAAGATACTCTCAATGCTCAGCTTCTGGCCTTACATCACTTCCTTATTTACCTCTTCACCCGGGAACCCTGCAGCCAGAATGCCAGACAGTACCAGCCTAGTCCCGCTCACACTTTAGTGATAATGAAAAAACAAGGGTGGGTGGACGTCGGCGTTCCTAAATTACCAACTCAAATTTTATAAGCCACTTGCAAAAGGATTCCAGAAATAGTGAGCCCTTCCTGTGTATGGTGCGTTTTCCTAGGCTCCTGTATCCTTAAGAAGTTTACTTTATTGCAGGGGAGGAAGAAAAGTATATGTGTGTGTGTGTGTGTGTGTGTGTATAAAATCTCCAAGGCAGATACAACCTACCCCTACAGGCTTAAGGAAGAAAGATTACACCCCCTAAAGATAGAGTTCAGGGGGCAGGGACATTGGACATTCGCCTTGAAGAATGAATAGAACATATATGGGATGAAGCAGGCCCAAATGAGAACGGTAGGAGGAGTGGGGGAGGATAGATTTGAGATGAGCTATGTTGAGATATGTTACAAAATTAGGGCTGCTTTGATAGGCAAAGGGGACTACTGATGTTTGTTGTATGGTTTGTTTGTTTGTTTTAAACAGGAACTGTTAAACCACAGGAAGCAGAGCAGTTGTATTGAGTAGAGATGAACTTGGAAGGATGGATTGGAGGAGGGCAGTAGTTCTCAGTCCTGGCTGTGCATTTGGATCTTTTGGGGGGCTGATGTCTGGGCTGTACCCCTACAGATTCTGATTCAGTTTGTTTGGGTAAGGGCCCGGGCATGTGTGTTTTTTATAAATTTCTGATCATTCTATGTGCTGTTAAGAGTTGAGAAATACTAGAATAGAGAGTGACTAGACATGGGGAAACTAGTTAAGGTATTGCAATAGGTTGGAGAGAATAGCAGAGGTCCAAATGCTGGAACCCCAGAAATGGGAGCAGTCACAGGTGATAGATACCAGAGAGTTCAGCTCTACTGCCCAGTAGCTATAGCTTCATCTGCACATGAAGGGATGCAAGGAGGAGGAACTGTGTACGTGTGTGTTGGGCGTGGCTGGTAGTTAGAGTTGGAGTAGGCTCGCTTACTGACAGGACAATTGACACGTTGACCTTAATTTTCAAGTTATGTAAATGCCCATCCCACTCTGCAGAACATTCTTGAGTTGGATGATTTTGTCTGATCTGACCAGCTCTCAGTTCCCAAGGCAAGTCCACCAAACTTCATAAGCTCATTAAGTTGTCCCTAAACTTCAAACCACCAGTGTTACTACCAGCTGAAGTTTTCTCAACAAGCTTTTCTTCTTACTGATCTTAAGGTTTTACATTTAAGTTCCTTTAAATGATAAATGTCATTGTTGTAAACCTAAGAAAAAGTAAATAAAGCTTATGTACATAAAATGTGCCTGATAGGTAATTTATAATTTAATGCACTTTTTAATAAAGATTTGACTATAATACACTTTATTGAGCAGTGACTTTGTAGGGTGGTAACTTCATTGGATAGTTGAAGTCCCAAATTGGTTCATGTGAGAATGTTGGGATGACTGGTGGGCAGCTAGATTTTACAAATGAAAGTACCGGATGCCCAATTAAATTTTAAGTTCAGATAAACAATGAATCACTTTTTAGTGTAAGTATAACCTATATAATAGTTGATACATAATTATACTAAAATATCATCCACTATTTATATGAAATTCAAATTTAACTGGGCATCTTGTATTCAATCTGGCCACTCTATGATTGTAGAATATCAAGTACCTATTGTTTATAGAATTATGGAGCACTCAAATGCATACATAACATTTCTCCTTTCAGACCTGTAGAGTCTATTTTGAAAAGCAGCATGTCCCCAACTCCCCATAAGGAAAGGTTCTTCAAAAAGTGTGTATGTGTGTGTGTGGGTGGGTGGGGGGGAGGTGTGGTTAATTTATTTTTGCTGTAATCTGGTACCTGCTATTTCATTATTCTATTTTTAGAGATGGTACTTTGGCATTCAAGTTATATTTCTCTCCCAGGGTGCCCACTGAAATTTCAACTTGAATTTCAGATCAACAATGAAATTTTTTTTTTTTTTTTAGCGTAAGTATGTCCCGGGTGGATAAATGGAATCAAAAACTGTCTCTTTCCTTCTGAACTGTAACTGGCCAAGGTTACCAGGGGGGATGGTATAATACACCCAACTTTTCTACTCTTCCCTGGTTGAACAATAAAAGAGAAAATGGAAACACACAGACACCCCCAGGCCAGGTGCCCCCTGATGCAAAGGACGCACCTCGGAATGAATCCTGGGACTGGAATACATCAGAGACCTGTGTGTGGGCAGGAACCCCCAAACAAGTGTCTGAACATTCTGCTTTTTTCCTGCCACCTTTTATGACAGCTCCCCCAGGACGTTATCCTGTCTGCTTTTGAATACTCCTGAAGGGTCAGACTCTTTTCTTAAACCCCCACCCCCCTTATCATTTATTGTGTGACTACGGTGTTCTTTATATTAAACCAAAATGTACTTTTTCTGACCTTTGGAAGATAAGCCCTTTTACATTTCTGACTTTATATATACTTCCTTTCGGTATTACACATGAAGAACTGAGGCTGAGAGACATTACCCAGTTAGTTCAGCAGGTAATTAGTGCTGGTCCTGTACACCAAGCTAGGTCTTCCGATTCTAAATACTCAGATACCACTCACCAGCTCCCCCACAGCCTCCGAGCTTTTCTGCCATTGGAATAGATTTTGCCCAGCTCTGCGTGCCTAAGCACAAATTCTAGGTTACTAAGTGCAAGCATTACAGGGGCTCAAGAGGTAAATTCCAAAGGGTTTTACAAGTCTGTATATAAAAGATAAAGCTCCTGTTTGTCTGTATTTAAGTCTGTACTTAAAAGATAAAGCCCCATCAGTGACTTATAAATTCAGGCTGTGAGATATGGAACAAAGTAATGCCTGGAAGTAAGACTGTGCTTCAGTTTGCTCAAGATAACGTTAGTACCACAGCCTGGTGCACGCTTACTGCTATCGCCCAGGGAGGCAAGGGAGTAACTAACCGCCCCTGCCTTAGTCCACTCCAGTGGGTCATACTATTTCTCTTGAATGAAAGAAATACTGATCAATTCATAGTAATGATGTTGGTTCATGCTTTGTGGACAGACAGCCTGAACTCCTTTCCTAGCTCCACTATTTATGTGAGACCTTAGCTTTTTATTTCACCTTTCTGTGTCTCAGTGGCTTAACCAGCAGGATGGGAATAATAATCCTACAGGCTCCATAGTGGGGCAGAGAAAAATAAGTGAGGTCGTTATTGGAAAGTGCTAGAACAATGTCAGACACATGGTAGGTGTTCAGGAAAATTACCTGTGATGACAATGATGTGCAGGGAGGGTTCTTAGACTTATGCGGTAGATCTCTTCAGCAGTCTTCTCAAGCCTTGACTCTCAGCATCATGTTTCTAAATACATAAAATAAAATACATGGGAGTACAAGACAAACTTAAACACTACCTAAGGTAATTCATTTAAATGCTTAAATACTATTGCCAAAATATATATATTCTAGAGGCCCAGTGCACAAAATTTGTGCATGGAGGGGGGGGGAGGTTTCCTCAGTCCAGCCTGTACCCACTCCAATCGGGGACCCCTCAGGGGGTGTCTGACTGCCGTTTTAGGCCCAATCCAACAGGAATCGGGCCTAAACTGGCGGTCGGACATCCCCTCTCACAATCTGGGAGTGCTGGCTCCTAACCACTCACCTGCCTGCCTGCCTGATTGCCCCTAACTCCTCTGCCTGCCTGCCTGATCACCCCTAACCTCTATGCTGCCTGCCTAATCACCCCTAACTGCCTATGCCTGCCTGACTGATTTCCCCTAACTGCCTCTGCCTGATCACCCCTAACTGTCTTCCTTTACCAGCCTGATCTTGCCCCCAATGGCCCTCCCCTGCTGGCCTGATCTCATCCCTAACTGCTCTCTGCTGCTGGCATGATCACCCTTAACTCCCTATGCCTGCCTGATCGCCCCTAACTGCCCTCCCCTGCAGGTCTGATCTTGCCCCCAACTGTCCTCCCCTGCTAGTCTGATCACCCCTACCTCTGCCTGCCTGATCACCCCTAACTGCTCTCCCCTGCTGGCCTGATCACCCCTAACTACCCTCCCCTGCAGGCCTGATATCTCCCCCAACTGCCCTCCTCTGCCAGCCAATTTGGTTCTGATTGGTCAGTTCCTATGCCAGTCAATGTCAAAAGCTCTGACTTCTAGGCAGCCATTGGCTCCTCACAGTTGACCCAGATTTGGTTCTGATTGGTCAGTTTCTATGCCAGTCATCATCTCTGGACCTATCAACAGGGCCTGATCAGAAAGGTGGAGCTGATCAGCAGCCCCATAGAGGCCTGGAGAGAAATGGAGATGTGGCTGTTGGCCAGGCCTGGAGTGAAAGAGAAGCAAGTTCTGATCAACAGCTGCCACAGAGGCTTTGGATCAGACCCTACCTCTCTTTCTGCAGGCCTCTCTCTGGGCCTGATCCATAGCCACCTAGCCAGTCAGTGCTGAGTCAGAGCGCCTGCAGTGGCCCCAGTCAGTGCTGGGTCACCATGGCACCCCAGCACTGACTTCCGGTCTGGTTGAGCCTTTGTTTGTTACAACCCTGGATCTTTATTATATATATGATTGATTTCAGAGAGGAAAGGAGAAGGAGAGAGAGCTAGAAGCATCAGTGATGAGAGAGAATCATTGATCGGCTGCCTCCTGCACGCCCCCCACTGGAGATTAAAGCCTGGAACCCAGGCATGTGCCTTGATGGGGAATCGAACCGTGACCTCTTAGTTCATAGGTCAACACTCAACTGTTGAGCCATGCCAGTCAGGCAACATGGCCTTCTTTATTAAAGCCTTTAAAAGATCTAGAGGTGTTTGCATATATAACAGTAGATATTCTGAAGTAGTGGTGAGTATACATGATATTCCCAGATGTCTACCACAACTGACATGTGCTATAACAATTTTGTAATTTCTGTTATTGACAGAGTTGTTGGTACTGCTGGTAGAAAGTTCCATGGTTTGTTGCCTATACTTATCATCAAAGGAAATACTCAATTTCAGCTAGAGTTTTAAATAAAAATGTATTTTCCTCCATCCAAGTTCATGGATCTCTTAATTTTAACCCATGGACTCCTTGAAGGTCACTGACCCAAGACTGAGAACCCTGAGGTACATGCTTTTGGTGGCCATCATCTGGAGAATGCTGATTCAGTTGAAGGAAAGCAGTACATATTTTTCCTATATTACACCTATCATATACTTGTAACTAAAAAGAAAATAAGCACATTTTAATGAAAAAAGAAAAGTGAGAAAAACAAAAGGAACCTAAAACAGAGAAGGCAAATAGCTTTCATCTTCAGTGTCCACTTTAATAGACTGGTAGTGGTTGCCTGGAACATTGTGTCCTAGGCTAGCTCTGGGTTATAGGAAAGAGTTCTGTGATTGATTAGCAACATCTACATGACACAGAGTGGAAACGGCCATACCATCTGACCTAGTCCATTCATGTCATGCTATGGACATAAAGTGTTAGGGAGCAATAAGCTGTAGCAAAAATATCACTTATTTGTGTTTGTACCATTTATCTTTTTCTTTTCTTTTTTTTGTTTTGTTTGTTTTTAGCATAAATGCATTTAAGCTTTTTAATTTGCTAGTACAAAGAAGCTTGTACAGCTCTCTCTTGTGTATTCTCCAAACTTCTTAAATCTATTACCAGTTAGGAGTGCTTTCAACATATATCATATTAATGGTAGCTTATACAATTAGAGGCTTATTTTTCTCACATTATAAAAACTTGGTAGCTAAATCATTAAAAAAAAAAAAAAATATATATATATATATATATATATATATATATATATATATATATATATTGATTCCAGAGAGGAAGAGAGAGAGAGAGAGAGAGAGGAACATCATTGATGAGAGAGAATTACTGATTGGCTGCCTACTGCACACCCCCCCACTGGGGAACCAGCCTGCAACCCAAGCATGTATCCTGACGTGGAATCCAACTGTGACCTCCTGGCTCATAGGTCGATGCTTAACCACTGAGCCACACCTGTCGGGCAAGGTAGGTGAATTATTTTAGAGCCTGTCCACTGAGTCACTGGTCACATAAAGGAGCAAGGTTATTATATTTTTGTTCTTAGATCCTTTACTGATGGCTTTATGACCTCACACTTGTCACGTTAAGGGTGCTGAATGGTTGCTATAGTCCCAAGCACTGTGTGTGTGGTCAAATCATGAAGAAGGGAGAAAGAATGGTGCCTGTCAGCTCTCTTCTTGTGTCTGCCTTTTCCATCAGGAACAAAAACTATCTTTGCCAAAAGCTTGGGCTATATGATTATCCTGAAATGCAAAGGGGGCTGGAAAAGCAAATATTTGGCTTGCCTGTCTCTGCAGTGAAAAGGTTCGAGGAAGAAAGAGGGTTAGAATGACTTTACGTTTGTCAGCTAGTAGGGTCTGCCACCATGGAATATAGAGATCCGCCAATGAGCAGGGAACTGGTAGTTCTGCCAACAAAAAGCCTAGCAGTTCTCTACTGAAAGAATCTGAAACTTGATGGATCCCAAAGGCTGAAGTGAAATTCTCTCTTTTATCATAAAGACAAGAAAGCATGATTTGATTAACTAGAAGTTATGCATGGCTCTTGTGTAACTCTTCAATTTTAATAGCAGGCAGTCTGCATATCGAGAGATAATATTGCATAACTAAACTAGTTGATGAAGATTGCCCTATTAGCAAAGTGTAATCATCAGTCATTTATGCAAACTAAGTTGACTCTGAAAAATACCCCATATTAAACTGTTCAGACACATCTGGATTTTATTTAATCCATACAGTTCATCTCCGAAAAAGGTAGATGTAATCATCATTATGCCTGTTTTTGTACAGTCAAATGGGCATAATAGTAAGTTGTATAAAATCGGCACTTAAACAAGCGATACAGAAACCTGCTGAACACTGCAGCTGTGACCTACTGACATAGCGACACCTGGAATCACACGATGTCAGCAGAACGCGAGAGGTCATCTGCTCTCATCTTTATTTCATACCTAAAGAAGGCTGAGGCCTGTGGAGATGGACTGACTTGTTGATGGTCATGCAGTCTTAACTACTAGGACAGAAACACAGCGTTTCACGCCTTTCTGAGAAAAATGCAAGAGCGGATGAGAGTGCCGCCTCTATGTGGCACCTCCTTGCTGGGTGCCAAATCTCAGGAGAATTGCTTCACCTCTGAGTCAATTTTCTCATCTCTGAAAAAGGAATAATGGTACCTACTTCTTAGGGCAGTGCTAAGAGTTAAATGAGTTCATTCAGAGAAATCACATAGAATTGTAGCAGAATCAATGACCTCTTAGCTATTTTTGTTATTGATTTCCTTTTACCACCCATAATTATCAGCAACAACATCCTCATCCCGAGTATTACTACCATTGCTACTACATAAGGCTCAATAGAGGTGTCATTCCCTTTAAATCACTCCTACAACTCATAAATGTGAGTTATTGTAATTATTTTTATGTTTTAGTTATTTTTTCATTTTTATTTTATCTACATATTTTATATACCTATTTTATTCATTTGTTTTTTATTGCTATGTTGTTTCAAGAAATTTAACACTATTCGAGTTCTATGATTCCAAATACATAGTGACTAACACTTTAATTAGGAACTTCACATATGCCAACATATATAGTAGTTCCCACCAGCTGTTGGTAATGCCGGGTTATTTAGGCCTAGTTTTTTTGTTTTTGTTTTGTTGAGAAACCAGTACTCTCCTTCATATTCAATGTCTAGAAGTCAGATGCTGTCAAGGAGATAAATAGGGGAGAGGCAGTGGCAAATTGTCCTTTGGTCTCTTAAAAGTGTGGCTGGGTGAACTGCTTTGAAAAATGTAAACTATTCTGCACTATTGGCCTTATTTATGACTGTAGAGAACAGGAAGGTGAGACAGTGGGAGGGAGAAGAGAGAGGAAAGCCTGCAGTACGTGGCTTTCAAAACAATAGATCCCAAATGTGTTTGCCCAAACTGCTTTGTGGCCTACTCTAGGGGGGGAAGGGAGAGAGAAGATACTTTATTAGAGCTCAACATTATTCTCATTATTTCTGCACTTTAGTTTTCCTGAAACAACAACAGCAAGTAGTTTTGCCAGAGTAAGTGGTGTTCTCCGACCTTCTCACTCTAATGGCTATTGTCCCGAGACCTTCTCCATTTCTTCCATAATAACGGCTGTGGGGTGTCCTCTGTGTGCCAGGCTCTGAGTAAGGCCCTTCTCTCTTGGCCTCCCTTTTGTCACTTGCAGAGGGTCTCAGCATTTGTGGGCTCCCCTGGGACCTCAAGAGAAGACAGGGCTTCTGGTTATGCACCTGGAGCTCCTCCCACAACACCAGAGCTGTGAGACATGTGACCTGCGGCCAGGAGCACATTTGCATAAAAACTCGCCTTAGAAGTTTTTTTGTTGTTGAGTATTGACTTTCTTTTACAACCCACATTCACCTATAGAACTTGGTGACGTGCATTGTTATTTTAACTTCATTCTATGTTTTATATTCCTCCCCTTGTCTTTCTACCTTCTCTTTTCTCTGCTTTAGATTTATGCTGTGTTTTCTGTATAGCTGTAAGCCTCTTAAACCCTTTCTGCAACAAAGCAGGGAATACATACATAAACAGGTGAATTTTTTTAAAAACAGGAATCGACTTAAAGCCTCCAGTGAAGTTGAATCCGTAGACCTTCCAAACTGCCACCTGATTAAAGGCATCGGTGAGTATGAGAAAATGCTTGTGATATACCTTCCATTGTTTGGCCACCAACATTTAGAAACTCATTAACAGTGTTTTGGCATGCCAATTACTGTTTCTCAGAGGAACCAGCATATTCGAGTAACAAAATCTCTTTAGCCAACATCTTTTGATCTCATCCCCTTGTATTATTTTTCTCTTTTACTCTCATTGTAATTTATTATTTGTACAATCCCATATTTATTGTTTGCTTTCTTGCTTGCTTAGTGACATTTCTGAACTATTTTTGTAAAGTATGTATTCTTTGTTGTATGTGGCCATGAAGATATGTGTTCCATTAGCCTAGTAGTCAGCTAGTAGAGGAAAGACAGAAGGAAAAGAAGTTGTTATAAAACAGAAAATAACATTCTCTCAACAAATATCTCTATTCCCCATAGAAATAATCCCAGAGGGTAAAGGTTTTTTCTTATCCTTCCTGATATTTCCAATGCAAACGCAAACAAATACATGCAAATGTCAGAGATATTGCTGGTTTGGGGCCAGACCATCGCAATAAAGCGACTATGGCAATAAAGTGAGCTGCAGTGTTTTTGCTAGCGGAGGGTCTTCATTTTACTTTGTAAAAAAATCAGCATCAGGGAAGCACATATATAGCTACCTTTTTTCATAAATGGCATCTTAGTATAAGATTATATTCTGCAACCTGCTTTATTCCAAACACAGTATGAGCAGCTTCCCACATCAGCTCATGTGGATCCAGCCCATTCTTCATTCTTTTTTATATTTACATGTACCATGACTCATTTAACCATTTCGCTCTTAATGCGCATCTGTGTGGTTACAATTTTTTGCAATGATGAACAAATTAGTGAACATTATTGTAGGTACAGCTCCTGCATGTGTTTGTCTGTAGGATAAATCCTTCAAAGTGAATTATTGTTCAGTTAGTGTATATATGTAAAGTTTTGGTAGTCAGTATTGGAGCCCCTTACACGTCCAGCGCAGTTCAGGGTTCCTGTTCAGGGTTCAAGTTCTGAAGGAGGCCGCACACTAAATGAAGAGAGAGAGAGACTAGAAGAGAATCAATTTGGAAACTGGGGGACCAGGCGTGGCATGGCAGCCAGAAGGCAGGATGCCTTCCTCTATCAGGGTAGATTGCCCCTAGATGCCTGGGTCTCACCAGCCTTTTATTGAGTCTCTGAGAAAACAACCATATCCTTAGGCAGGAAATTCAGACAATAAACAGGCAGCAAGAATTTACATGTAAGTAACAGGTAGGGGTTTGCTTTAACTAACAATGTTTCAACTTAATGGGTGCATAGCTCTGTCCTTTCAGAGCAACCAAGATTGGTGAAAACAATCAGCTTCCAGCAAGTCAGTGCTATATTGCCCTTGAATTGGCAACACGTATAAACCCAGTACAGCATATTTATGACCACATTCTCTCCACACAGGGTTCAAGGTGTGCTTCTGGCAGAAATAAAAGTGTAGTGACCTTTCTTAATCACACCCAAGAAGGCTTCGCGCTCACGAACCCTCTGTGTTTCCAGAGAGCCTCTCACTTCAAAGTTTCTTTCATTCTGTTCCTCGCCTCTCCTTTGCACATCTGTTTCGTACGTGCTCTGTCTCCTTTTTTCCGTTGCTGCTTTTCTACTCTTCCTGGTCCCATCTCTCTTCCCCTAGACCCCTTCCGCGTGGGGCTTCTCTTGTTTGCAGTTGCCCAAACACTTAACAGGAGGATTCACACTCAGTATCAAGGACCAGATGGGCCAGATCTGAGCCGAATGATACAGACAGTTCTAGAACTAAGGTTGCCTGGAATCCCAAGAAACTCAGCAAGGCATCCTGCCTTCTGGCTGCCATCATGAAGGGCCCCCTCAGAATTGGTCACTAAGCAAAAGCCAGATGGCATCTGGAAGGAATGTTGTACAAGGTTGGGAGGTTGAGTCGGTGATCTTGAAGGTTACTTTCGCTGCTGAGTTAATAATCGTCCAATTATTAAGTGGCCCTTGCCCTTGTGAAGCCCACCTTCTGTGAATTAAAGTCCCAGAATAGACAGGAGGGCACAGCCAGACACGGTACAGGACAAACTTGCCAAATGGCTGCTGTTACCACTCACAGGGACGGACGGCTCCTCAGAGAAAAACAAGCCCAACAACATTTGTATTCTGAACGAGCATCTGTCTGCGTGGCTGACCTTTATGTTGTGATGTGTGTGAGCTGCTGTCTGGAATTGGAAAGAACGGGAAAATATGTCACCTACGGTCCCTCGCGCGAACTGTTTAATGCCTCTGAGGCGCTTCAAAAGGCAACAGAGCGAAGACGATGAGTGATTAGAAGCACATTTGGGATACATTTTTAGATCTAATTAGAATTGGACCTTTTTTCTTTCTTTCTTTTGGCTTATGCTCTGTGGTTAGCACACACTATATGAACATTTGTCGAATGCTATGCTAGCGATGCATAATGGTTAATAATAGCTTGTAAGCACACGTTATATGTTTTTAACAACAGTTGCTTATTGGGTGGTCTTTGATTACAAGGAAGAGCAGTGCACTGGGCATACTTTCCCATGTAGGCAAAAGCACTTCTCAGGGTATGCAGCAGGGATAGAGAGGTTCTCGTTTTTTAGTTTCTACTTTGGAAACAGTAGTAGCCTATACCTGAGGCAAGTAGTTCCTTTAAGAGATAGGACTACCACCCCCTTACCCTTCCCTTCCCCTTGCTCCCCAGAGCACATACACCAATGCTGCATTTACCATGGCTGGAAAGGAATGAACCCTTGGCAACTGTTGGGTGCTTTATACATACATATCATATCTTGTCTTTCTGTTTTAGTAAATAATCATCTACCAGATAAAATATAACATATGTACATCCTGTGGAACAGAGAATGAGTGTACTGCTCCATTTTTTTTTTTTTTTTTTGTATTCCTTCCCAGTGTATCTTACAGAAAGAAACTAAAATTTTACCACCCAAGATTTGGCATACTATCAATATTTAAATAATAAAAATTATAACAATAAGAACTCGTTAACTCTGTTTGAGGCTTGAAACTTTACAAAATTTTCTAAATGTTTTTTGAAAATGCTGGCATTCAGAGTCACGGACTAAAACAAAATTCTGAATGTATTGTCTCTCTCAAATGATTTAATGTGGCAATGAAGACCTTTACAACTGCTGCTTGGGAAATTTAAAAACAGCATTAAAATTTGTAGCTTTTGTCATTAAGTATAGTATACCTATGAATAAGAAGACAACAAAAACCCATTACTATGAGATATAGACATTTTTTTCTTTTTATAACAGATAAAGACCCAAGGCTCAGAGAGATGGAGTAACTTTTGCAAATTCTCTTTCTAGTATCACTCTCTCTGAGTGATTAATACACATGCCTAAGTGGTAAACTAAAGTAGAAAAAAATAGGCTATACTGCATATTGGACACTCTATCGGGTATGGCAAGGGCTGATTTGCTGCTATAAAGTTACAGTAAGGAACTTAGAGAAGAGAGAAACTTATTTCCTCTTACATGATAGTCCAAAGATAAGCAAATGGCTTAGTGGTTACATGACTTGTTCTTAGTGTTTACTTGACATGGTCATCCTGGGACAAAGGCTGGTGAAACAACACAACTCGTGTTCACATATCACTTCCATCTCGGTCCAAGACTAGAACTCTGGTTAGTTGCCATTTCCCATCAGGAAGGGAAGAATGAAATTTTACATGGATATTAGTTTTACTTTATTTTACCTAGTAGTTGCATACATCTTGTACTATCGGATCCCATTAACCTAAATATAGACAAATGACCAGCAGGGAAAAGCAGGAAGTAGCCAAAGCTCTGTTGCCATGTGCCTGTAGCCGAAGGGGGAATATAGATCCCGGGGAGCAGGTGGTCATCTCTGATACGGAGAGGTAATTGCTAACGGAACAAGAAGGGATCAAAATCAGATGTGCTAAGCCAGAAGGCTGTCTAGAGAAAAAGAGTTTTGAAAAGTTTTAAAGAAAAGAACAGGATATGAGCTGGTAAAGATCCTGGTGAGAGGCATGGAAGCAAGCATTTCTGGGCAAAAGCCAACATATGGAATTGACTGCAGCTGAATTTACAAAGTGAAGTGTCTGCAGAGAGGAACCAGGGGATGGTTCTGACAGAAAATTCATTAAATGTGAGGTTGTATTTTTCCCCCCAGTGTGCTTTTAAGTCAGAACAAAAGGATTTAAGTCCCAGCTTTCCAGTCTGTGATCTTGGATAATTTGCTTAACCTTTCAAAGTCTCCATAGTTTGGACTCTAAAATAAGAGCTAATGATATTGCTTTTTAGGGTTATGAATGTTATATGAAAAGATGTATATAAAGTACTTAAAAGGGGCCTGCTACTTGGTAAATAATATATGTGAATAGCTACTACCATTACTTTACTATTATTGTGGGAGAAAAAATTTCTCCAGCATTGACCTTTCAGAAATTGCACGTAAGAGGTGACAGAGGTGAGAAGAGATAATAAAAACCCATTATGGTAATGGCTGTAGAAATGAAGATGAGGGAGTAGATCTGAAAAATATCTTAAAGAAAGCTACAGGTAAGACATTCCCAAACTCCTTGGAATTAGGCCATGGGATTAAACATAAAAAAGTTACACTACAGTTGAAATGAAAATATATTTTAAAAACATTCTTCATTCTTGATTATTTAAACAATATTAATATTTATAGAAAATTTCAATGAAAGGAAAGTATAAGGAAGAAAGTGAAAATCACTCATAATCCTAATATCCAAAGAAACATTGTTCATTTTTTTCTATATATTTTTTTATCTGTGTGTAAGGTTGTATACTCTGAAATAAAATGGTCTTAAATAATTTTTAGGAACTACAACTTTTAATTGAGCTCCTACTAAATGGATCCAGAAAGCAAAACTTGGACTAGAATTGTGTGTGTGTGTGTGTGTGTGTGTGTGTGTGTGTGTGTGTAGGGTGTCCCAAAAATGTATACACACACTTTGAATAATTATAAAGAAAGTATTTATTAAAATACACTTCATTTCCCAAACTGAGCTATCAGCTGTTAAAGTGTGTAAACATTTTTTGGGCATCATGAATGTGTGCTGTAGAGTTCTCCTGGTCCCTGCTCACTACTAGTTGAGAACCACCATGGGACTAGAGCCTAGTGGTTCTTAAACTTTTTAAAAAATATATATTTTATTGATTTTTTACAGAGAGAAAGGGAGAGAGATAGAGAGTTAGAAACACTGATGAGAGAGAAACATCAATCAAGCTGCCTCATGCACACTCCCTACTGGGGATGTGCCCACAACCAAGGTACATGCCCTTGACCAGAATTGAACCTGGGACCCTTCAGTCCAAAGAATGACACTCTATCCACTGAGCCAAACCGGTTAGGGCAGTTCTTAAACTTTTTGAGGTACCCCAGATACCTTTTTGAACCTGCTAAAGGTCCCAGGCCCTTTTCATAGAAGGGTCTGCATATACAGAAAACATTTTACATTGCATAGAATTTCAAAAGATTCATAGACTCTTTGCAACCCATTTTGACTCCTTAGGGATCCACAGACCCCAGGTTAAAAGTTCTTTCACTAAATCTCCTTTCTAAGGAACAAGCAGATGGATCATCTTTACAGAGTGAAGTTCTCGGCATTTTTCTTTTTTACTTTTCTCTACTATGTTAGAGCCAGCAACACTGGCAAACAACCAGCCAAATGCAAACTCATGAGTGAAAACGAAAATGGCCAGGTAGATGCTGTTTGTTTGTTTGTGTTTTGACAACCTAGACAACAATCTTGGTGGAATCCTATGGAAAGTTCTTGAAAGGGAAGATTGGATTTTGTGGACTCAAAGAATGTGTCATGATTTGGCTTAATCTAAGCCATTTTTATTCCTCTTTTCTTGTGTTTGGGTCTATTATATGTCTGCGGAATTTACACAGTGAGACTGCTGGGAAGGCCTTATGTCTAATTATTTGCTGTGCTGTGTGGAGTGTACTGCAGACAATCGATAAACAATCAATAGTAATTGTAGTCTGCCTCAGAGACAAGCGTTAGAAGCTTCAACTGGCTTAGGTGCCTGGTATTTTTCATTAATTTTCTTTTGCTAGTTTCCCCCCCTGTGATTTAAAGCCTAAATTTAAAGACTAAACAGAAAGCTTTCTTTGCTCACGAGAACAAGCAGGCATTGTTTTTTGAAGAGGGACTATGTAATCCCAGGTGTTTCATCTCTGTCAATGAGAGAAATGTCTATGATTGCTTCAGACTGAATGAGCAGAGAAAGGGACAAGGCTATTTGCATGGTTAAATGGCCAGGAGCCCTTCATTTTGAAAGTAATATTCCCCTGATGTCAATTACTTTTGCACAGACATCTGGATTTTATCATCAGAGTGTGCAGATGTCAACTTTTTCTGTATGATCACTGGAAATGTGGTGATTACTTGACTTTGATTGGAGTAAACATAAAATATCTAACATTTAAAGTCGGAAGTTCACTGCAAGAAGGGAGTTAGACTGACGTTTATTGAAGAGAGTAGTTCCTTGGGAAAAAAATTAGAACCATTCCTAAAAATATGGACACTGCTAGAGTAAACAAAGTCCTAGTTATGCTCGGTTTAACAAATAACAGAATCTGAACATGACATTTATGTATTTCTTGAACCTGCAGAAGCTGGCGCTGAAGATATTGACATCCTCCCCAATGGTCTGGCTTTCCTTAGTGTGGTGAGTACCTTCTTTTTCCCCCGATCTAAGAGGAGGTGCAAGGGGGTTTGATGAGGCCGGCAGAGCAATATCTTACATTTGAAATTCCTCACTTTTAAAAATATGTTTTGGGGAAAAAAAAAAAGACGATCAAACAGGATCTTGGAAAACTTCCTCACACTTATCTGAATTCAGAGATGAAAAGGTCTTTAGTGACTGATTTATTGTTCTTTATGTCCCCGACGCATTGCATTAACTATCCCATTGCATTAAATATTCCATTGCAATCTGTGTCTTAGAAGTTTGTTATGAAAAAGAATATTTGGGGCATTATTGTGAATGTTTGATACTACATTATATTGTTTCGAATACAGCATCTACCTTTTTTCCCCATTCGATATTCAATTTTGAGCTCATATTCTTGCTGTTATTTATTTATTTATTTTCAGACAATACACAACTTTCCCAGACAAGGCCAATGTTTTCCTTTCTCTTTCTTTCCCGTTGAATAGCTTATCATAAATAGAAAGTCATCCACTGAGTTTATTCAATCCCGTCATTGCTCCTTCATTCTTATAAGCTGAAAACTAATAACCTCTGCAGTGTTACGTTAGAAAGACCTCAAAGTTGGCTGGCCTGTGAGATGCTGGCCTGCATCAGTGTACATTGCAGTTGGAAAACTGTCTACATGGGCTGATGGGGACTTTCTAACTGCCTTTTGTCCCTGGCTGGGGCTGAAGTGAGGGTGCTGGGCGTCTTCATGGGTTCAGTTTTGCTTGAGGAAGCAAGATCCCCCTTTGAAGGCAGCCTGTAATTACTCTGTTCCCTCTCAGCTCCCTTATTTTCAGGCTCTGAGATTCTGGAGGGATGTGCAAAAGTTGAAGATGCTTTAGAAGACAGTCACAACACTAATAAAACAGTTGTCAGACTTAGGAGGCAGGTGAGAGAGCTCAGCTCAGATGAGAATGAGGCAAGACCACTCACCAGGCTTCTGATGGTTTTTATAGAAAAGACAGTGAGCGGCTGGTTGTTAGCACTGAGGGAAAAAGGAAATGCCGTGGGCTTTGGCAGAAACACCACTGTTTATATTACATTTTTAAAATATAGTTGTAAAAAGAGATTACTTAGTAACCTACACAGAATTAGTGAAATGATATTTCTTGTAGGACTCTGGGTCTGTTTGCACATATGCCTATCCGCTTAAGTGAAAAAAGCAGTAGGACTGACGGTTAAAATTATACATAACTAGAGATGCAAAAATCCTGAGTAAAGTAGAAGGCAGCTGCTTTTTTAATTTTTTGAAAAGGAGGTGTTGTCAGAGATTTGTGTAACCCAGAACACACCCATTTCAAGATTTTCTGCCCACAGGAATAAATCTGAACCTGGAGGAGTGAAGTCTCCCAGTACATAAATCTAGGGCAGTTGCCACTGAGGGGCTTTAATAGCCACAGTGATCTTATAACTGTCAATAGAATTCCCTCTGGTGTTTTTTTTGTTTTGTTTTGTTTTTGTTTTGTGTGTGTATATCCTTCCTTGGTTATATAACTTTCTTTACTATTCTTTTTTTTTTTTTCAAATTTAGAAATGAGCCCCCTTTGTTTCTTTAATTTACTCAGCATTTTTGCTAATATTTCCCAGAATACGTTCCTTTCTAAATGAATAACTCCTACATCACATCAGTTGTTTGTTCTTCTTCCAAGCAATTTAGTTCATCCAATACATTCTGTTCATTGGTTATGGATTTGAGGGTCACCTCAAAACTAGCATCATACTTAATGAGGAGTTGGATGACACAGAAGCCACTGTAAAGATGATTTAAATGGCAGTGTGGATATGCTTAACACTACTGAACTGTACACTTAATATGGTAAAGATGGTATGTTTGTGTGTCTTCTACTGTCAGTAAAAATAAAATAATTTTTTTTTAAAAAAGAGGAAAAACAGATTTAAATGTTAGGGAGAATTAAAGCAACCAGGAACAGTCATCACCATCCCCTGTGCATGGAAACCCTGCTATTTTTTATTGATATTGATAAAGAATAGAGATTATTAACTACTGAAGTGGTGTTGCCTGGTAGCAATAGCGAAGTTCCAGTTTATTCTACTTGCGGGCCCTGCCAGCCGTGAAGTTATGTCATTTTGATAGATTTCTTTTTAATTGAACAGAATTTCTTTTATGTCCAATTTTGTGCATAGAACGAGACTTCTTTTAGTACTCTTAAATTTGCATAGAGTATGACTGAAAAACTTTAAAAGAGGAAAGACCTTGATTATTTCAGTGGGTGCCAGAAAAGCATTAAATAAAATTCAACCTGATGAAAAGAGCCAGGAAAACTAGAAATAAAAGATTACTTTCCAGAAACCTACAGCAAACATAATTCTTAGTGGTTAAATAGCTGCCTTCCCATTAATGTTTAGAGAAGGAAGAAAATGTGCCCCTCCCCCCAAAAAACCACACTATAACCACTAGCAATCTACTAGAGTCCTTCATAACCCAAGAAAAAGGAATATGAGGTAGAAAGACAGACAAAACTATTATTTTCAGATAGTATGTTACCTGGTTTTTAAATACTCTAATGGTTAGATTCAAAATGAACATATAAAACTAAATGGCTTTCTCATGCACTAAGAAAAACCAAATAGAAAATGTAGTAGTAATAGTAATAATAATAATAATAATAATAATAATTTATTCAGCAAACCAACTTAATCTCCAAAATTTATACAGAAACACATAAATGAGCAGAAGTATTTAAGACTATTGTATAAAAATCAAGCAATGAGTATGCAATATGGGTACACACACACACACACACACACACATATATTGCCATACTTATCGATATCTCTTATCTTATAAATAAAGCTATAGTACTTAATAATAATATAGTAATTCATGTGAATAAGCATGAGCCCCAAACTGACCAATATGTAAACAGGAATGTAGTACATGATAAAGGTGACATTTGGAATCAGTGGGGAAAGGACAGACTGTGGACCATACACTGATCCAGTTCCTGGGTTCTAGCAGTGAACAAATGAGACAAAGTTCTGATTCATATTCCAGTCGGGAGAGAACAAATATATGTCAGATAGTGGCAGCATTTGAGCAAAATATGAAGTAAGGTGAGGCATTGGAGAATGGCGGCTGAGGTGAGGGTGGAGTCACGCTGCCATTTATATTTATATTTATGTGTGTGTGTATGTGTGTGTGTGTGTCAGATAGCAGTAAGTGACACTTGGTGCAGATATGATATAAAGAGATTGAGGGAAGGAGTCCTAAATCTTGGTGGGGTTTTGTGTGTGTGTGTGTGTGTGTGTGTGTGTGTGTGTGTGTGTGTGTGTGATTCCAAGACAAAGGGGACAGGTTGTATAAAGGCCCTGAGTGAGAATGTGCTTGGTTTGTTTGAAGAGCATCAATGGCCAAGGCAACATGAGTGAGGACAGGGTACCAGGAGGTGAGGGTGCAGAGATGGAGTGTTTGGGCTGGGGTAGGGTGAAGGGGGTGACCAGGGCAGCGCATGTAGCACCTTTAGGCTATCCTAGGAATTTCGCTTTTAATCTGAATAAGATGAGGGGGAGTTGGATCCAATGTGTGACATCATCTGACAAAATCTGGATGTTGATGTGAGACTGGATTTCTGCAGAGAGTTAAGGACAGGAGCAGAAAGGCCAATTAGGAGGCTACTGCGTAAATCGTGGTGATTTGGACCGGGGCAGTCATGGAGGAAGTGGTGAAAGATGTTCACATCCTTAGGAAGGGGCGTGTTTTCAAATTAGAGTCAACAGGATGTGAGACAGGAGAGGAGTCTTGACTCACTACATTCACCAAGTCTTCTGGCTTCATAGAAGCAAAGTACAGGCTGGGGGCTCGAGGGTCCACAGTCAGTATGCAAACTTTCACGTATCCCCACCTTCAACTCCACCAGGTGTCTCCAGTCCATGAGCCTTTTGGTTGCCCTCTGAAGAGACTAAACCCCTGGTCTTTTGCCTCAACTCAGAAAAATCAGCTATTGTTCATCTTTCAGCTCCCAATTATTATTTTGTCTGTTGTCTCTCCTCTGCTTTCTTTGTGTTTGTAGCTTTATGCCCCCACCTTTAACCAAAGTCTCTATTTATCTTTTATTTATAGTTCCCACTTTAGTCCATAAAATTACTTAAGCCTTTGTATTTAACCTTTCCCTCTGTTTTGAAAAGGGTCTAAAATATCCAGGACTCCACAGCTTTGCACCAGACAAGCCTGGAGGAATACTAATGATGGATCTAAAAGATGAAAACCCGAGGGCATTGGAATTAAGAATTAGCCGTGGGTTTAATTTGGCTTCGTTTAATCCACATGGTATCAGCACTTTCATAGACAGCGGTAAGAGCTGATGAGCTACCAACATTGAGAAACTTATAATGGTTTGTAAATGACTGTGGAAAATAGATTCGGATCATGTCTGAAGTAAGAGAACAATTAACTCATGAATTATTCCTGAATTCTTCAGACAAATAAGTTGATTTCCCTCTGCCACCAACTGTAAGTTATGCTGCATTTTGAATTTTCTATCAGCACTTTAAAGAATGCTTAGATTTCATGACCTTTTTATATACCTATAATCATTGAATTAAAAATAGCCATATTTCTGAATTAAACTATAAACAGATTATTCATGAATTCTGTGTGTGGAGTGGAAAACACTCTCTCTTAAAGGTCAGGGGACCAATGATCAGAAATAACACCAGACAAACAGCGATGAGAAAGACAGGGAAGAAGAATGATCTGTTAGGTCTTCTAACAGCTTGGACATTTAACCTTTCCTTGCCTGTGGTATTTAAATGTCAGTGTCTGCCTGAAGGTACTATGACTGTCTTGTAAATTAACTCTGTTCTTTCAATTTTTCAGATGACACGGTTTATCTCTTTGTTGTAAACCACCCAGAATTCAAGAATACAGTGGAGATTTTTAAATTTCAAGAAGAAGATAATTCTCTTTTGCATCTAAAAACAGTTAAGCATGAGCTTCTTCCAAGGTACTTAGTCCTTTTGTTCATTCTCCAATTTATTCCAACCTTTTCAGATGTTCCTCACAGTGGTCCTCTCATGCATGCATTTGTGTGTGTGTGTGTGTGTGTGTGTGTGTCTTTGGAGAGCAGGGAAAGTCAACGTCCTTCTTTATAGTAATCAGTGTTCTTGAGAAATGATGAAATGCTTGGTACAGGGGAGATGCTCTGCAGGGCCATCATGGGAATATTAGACAAACCTCACCATTTCTCCTGCTTTCACCTTCCATCTCAGATGACTCATCACCCAAGTAACAATAATACCTGCCCCGGACAAGGAATGGTAGCCTGCTTTATATGGAGTTTGCATGTTTTGCATGGGACTAACAGGGTTAGCGGTAGCTGTGGGCTGATGACCCTACAGAACTGGAGAGATTTGGGTTGGGAGTGGGAAGCTACTACTTCAAGAGCACACAACTGGTTGACAATGGGACTGAAAGAGAATTGTCTTCCTCCCCAGCTCAGTTTGCATTAGCCTACTGCTTCTTTAAAGTTTGAACTTGATGGATCTTTTTAATTTCTACTTTCCTAACCAGGGAAGCATGTAACTTCCAATCATTCTTCTGGAATGATTCATAATAAATAGGAGCATAAATACCACCCTGGCAGCCTCTGCATGATAGAACTCTTTCAGAATGAGGGGACCCACCTACCCTTTAGCTCCGTTTTTATTTAACAAAGGAGAAAGCAGCCCTTTCAGATAATTTTGCATCGGGTAATTGGAATTTAAATTTAATAACACTCTTGCCTAACTGGTTTTCAAAATGTAATTGTTTTTAGCATATAAATCTCCTACCTGAAGCATTATATTATGGCAATTTCATCATCCATCTCTCTGCAAGTGTTTATGGAGTGCCTGTTCATTCTCAGCTGGTTGGCTTTGTGAGTTAGGTAGAAATTGAATAGTCAACCTGAGTTTGACTAATAACTAAGCAGAGAAACTTGGGAAAATCCAGCAACTTAGTAAATGGAAGCCAGACAAATGTTACTGGCTTCCCAACCAGCTCACCAGCCAAAGAAGCTCCTCATCCAGCTCTATAAAGGATAGCTGGGTTCAGCGTATGGTTCATTGGTGAGCATTGACCTGTGAACCAAGAGGTCAGGGTTCAATTCCTGGTCAGGTCATATGCCCAGGTTGCAGGCTTGATCCCAAGTGTGGGTTATGTAGGAGGCAGCCGATCAATGATTCTCTCTCATCATTGATGTTTCTATCTCTCTCTCTCTGTCCTTTCCTCTCTTAAGTTAATAAAGATATATTTTAAAAAAACATACTGTTGGCACCAAGACCTTTTATCTTTTATAATAATCCTGCCTTAATTGCTAAGTGACATGTCTTCCAATTACCTGCTACCATACAAAATTGTTCTTTGGCAAATGATTTTATAGTAGATTGTATATGACAATAGCCATGTGATTTTAGCTGAGCTTTTCTTGGGAAACCTCTTACCAAAAATTTAAAGCATGTATTGTGTAAACCTTCTGGATTCCTAATTTTTAAAGTGGAGACCAACTGGCTTTTTATGTTCTCTCACATGTTATTTTTCTCTTTCAGTGTGAATGATATCATAGCTGTTGGACCTGCACATTTCTATGCCACCAATGACCACTATTTCTCTGATCCTTTCTTAAAGTATTTGGAAACATACTTGAACTTACACTGGACAAATGTTGTTTACTATAGTCCAAATGAAGTTAAACTGGTAGCAGAAGGATTTGACTCAGCTAATGGAATTAACATTTCACCTGATAAAAAGTATGATCCCTTGTAAAAGTTGTTTAATTTCTTCTCAGTCATGGTCATAGGCCAAATTCTTCACTTTGTTTTTTCTTCAGTGTGGAAATAGCTTACTTGATATTTTTGGTCTGTTTTATATAAATATTATATGTATTTTATATTATATTATTAACATAATATTTATTATAATCATTATATGTTTATTATATAATACCATGGGCCTAGTGCACAAAAATTTGTGCACTCAGAGGGGTGGGGGGCCCTCAGCCCAGCCTGTGCCCTCTCGTAGTCTGGGACCCCTTGGGGGATGTCCACCTGCTGGCATGCCTGGGCAGCCTGGGTGAGGGGATGATGGCTGTTTACAGGCTGGCCAAGCCCCCCAGTGGGGATCCTGACCCCATGGGGGTGTGGCCAGCCTGGGTGAGGGGCTGAGGGCCGTTTTAACGCTTCCCACAGCTCCCATTGACCCAACATCCCAGCGAGGCTGGCTGGACTCAGGTTTCTGGGGTTTATTTATCTTCTGCAATTGAAACTTTGTTGCCTTGAGTGGAGGCCTAGGCAGGCAACTAAGCCTCCTATTTGCTTCAGCTCCGTGGCTTCTATAATTGAAACTTCGTTGCCTTGAGCGGCTTATGCAGGCAGTTTCAACTCCATTGCTGGTGCACGGAAGCCTCCTGTTTGTGCTAGCTCCGTGGCTGCTGGCAGCCATCTTGGCTAGGATAATTTGCATACAGCCACTCTGATTGGCTAGTGGGCATGGCTTGGCTGGTGGGTGTGGCTTAGGTATAACAGGATTAGGGTCAATTTGCATATTACTCTTATTAGATTAGATGTGATATTTATATATATTATGTGATACATGATTAAATATGTATATATAATATATTAACTATGTAATTATATGTACTATCCTATATAATAAAAGACTAATATGCAAATCAACCAAACAGTGGAAGAACTGGTCGCTATGACATGCACTAACCACCAGGGAGCTGTCCCCTGGTGGTCAGTGTGTTTCCACAGGGGAAGCGCTGTTCAGCCAGAAACCCTGAGCTGGGCTCACAGATGGCAAGCACAATGGCAGTGGCCAAAGCCTTTCCTGCCTCCGTGGCAGCACTAAGGATGTCAGTCGGACATCCCCCAAGGGCTCCTGGATTGTGAGAGGGCGCAGGCCATGTTGAGAGACCCCCCACCCCGAGTGCACAAATTTCATGCACCAGGCCTCTAGTATTTATATATTACTAGGGGCCCGGTGCACGAAATTCGTGCATGGGGGGTGGGGGGGGG
>PVJC01015545.1:0-34898 GCA_004026665.1 Murina feae
ATATCCTTTTAATATTTATAACTTCCACTTCTAGTATCTAAACATTGAAAAAAAGTATTTCCAATTAGAAGTAAAATATTTTATACTTGATTCCTAACTTTTCTATAGAACATCATATGGTAAAATCATGTTTTCTTATTTCAGAAATACGTATTTAACATGGAAAGATACATTTAAATTAAAATTAAAAATTGACCTGTGGGCCCAGCCAGTGTTGCTCAGTGGTTGAGTGTCAACCTGTGAACCAGGAGATCACAGTTCAATTCTCAGTTTGTGGGCTCAGTCCCCAGTGGGGGGTGTGCAAGAGGCAGCTGATCAACGAGTCTCATCATTATCTCTCTCCGCCTCTCCCTTTCTCTCTGAAATCAGTAAATTTTTAAAACATTGACCCGAGGAAAGAAAAGTATTCCTAAGTTTTTTTCACTCACGTCTTTCATAGTAATTTTTAGTTTTTTTTCTGTTCGTAGGAAAAAATGGGTAAATATTGCAGATGATGTTGATACTGGAAACAGATGTCCATTCACTGCAATGTGTATTCTTTTAAGCTTGCCTTAGCAAGACTCCTTTGTATTTTTTTGAAAGCAACAAACCCTTTCTCATGTGTGTCTGGACAAGAGCTGCATTCAGAGGCACAGTGGCCACGGAGAGCCTCTGCATGTGGCTCGCGGCGTGGGCTCAGGAGAGCGGCTTCCTGCATCGGCCGCCTATGCGGGGCTCCCAGAGGCCATCTTGCTGGGGTGCCACGCCCGGCTCTCACAGATCTGAAGAGGAAGTTTAGTGGCGCTCAGAGGTAGCCCCCTGTAGGAACCCTCCTCACACTTTATGTGGCGATGAGAACTTGACTTAGAAAAACACAACCATAAAGAGAGAGTGCTACCAACGAGGCAGGGGAATCGGGTCCACATGAACCCTGTGGACTCACCTGCCAGCACAGCATCCTGTGGGAGACCGATTACAGAGTCTAGGGAGGGCTCACCAGCCGTGACAGGCTCTCGGAGCAATGTGTACACACATGTGCAAACACACACACTCACACACATACTCACACATACACACACACACTCACACATACTCACACACACTATCACACTCACACACACACTCTTCCTGTCACAGTGGAAATATTGTCCTTGAGTTTGGTACCCAGTTTTATCCTATTGTTTTTGAAAGCCAGGATGTGATTCATCCTAAAAATAGTTTTCTCCATATAAAATGTCTGAATAAAAATAGTTTGTTGTTGTAGGCTTCAGGAAAGTCTAAAGACCTCGTGTGTGTGTGTGTGTGTGTGTGTGTGTGTGTGTGTGTGAGTGTGAACACTCAGCAGCCTCGTAATGCTGCTGAAGAGTCGCCGGGCAGAAGGTGGAGAAACCACTCGATGGCTGGAGACTTAAGGACACGAAGAACCTGTTCGCTCTCAGATAGAATGGTCATCAGCTTTTCGTGTCTTTTCTATTAACAATGGAACCTTGTTTGCTTTATGTTATGTCAGACCTTTTAATAATAATAACTTAGTCAGGTTTTAAACAAACTGATTTTATATTTTTTTATCTTTTGACATGTAAGAAATTTTGCACGCTTTAAGTGAACCAGCATTCCACGGGGGAACATTTGTGCATGTACTGTTTCTCACTGTTATTGTGTATTACACACTTTCGCAATTTTTCTTCAGTTTCAGCAATTTTTAAATATAGGAGGAAAACCTTTACGGCACAAACAGCAAAGAAATTACATGAGAAATTGTTTATGTTTGTGAGTTATTATTTTTGGATTGCTTTCCTTTTTTTGTTTCATTTTATTCTTTAAGTTTGTTTTTTATCGTTGACAGTATTATAGATGGCCCCTCTTTTCCCCCACTCCCCCTCCCCCCAACTCGCCCCCTCCCCCCACCAGGCCTTCCCCACAAAATTGTCTGTGTCCCCGAGCTGTGCATCTATGCACACAAGTTCTTTGTTAAATGAGGTTGTACTTACTTTTCCATGATCGCAACAGAAGGGGCTGGCCCTTTCTCTTCTGAATTCATCAACACTGTTCCCCAAAAGTCTGACTCTGTTAGACACCATGTCCATGTGCTTTGAGTTTCCATAAAGCTGCTCATCTCACAGCAGGAATTAGAATTTTTCTGAGAAAGACTCTACTCAGCAAAGCTAATGAGAACTTTGATGTCATTAAGTTCTGAGAGTGTTGCCAAGGAAGCACATCTTACTTTTAATAACTAAATATTCTAGTCTAGCAGGTATTTCCAATGAAGTTCAAAGTGACCATCCCTTCAGTCTACTTCAGAATTCGTTCAAGTGATTTTGAGAGATGCTTACCAATCTTAAAATAAGCTGTATTCTTAGTGACATATGATGCTAGAGCACACAGCATATTTGAGACTAACATTTTCAGGTCCAACCTCACCGATACTTACAATTGCTCTTTTCGCCATTTTCCTCCAACTCCTTCAGAAGGGAAGTTTTATCTCATTAATTCCTTTCTAGTGCAATTCAATGTTCAAAAACAGGAAGTGAAGCAAACTCTGCCATGCATTAGAAGAACTGAGCGTTTTCCCTGTCCCCCTACCTGTGCAAATGGTGATGAATAATCATAAAGTTATAGTATGCATTAGGCTAGGGGGTTTAGCTTGACACTACTGCAGTCACTGCAGTCACTATAAATGACTTATCAAAAACGCCATCTTATAATTGTACCAGCTTTAATTTTACTTCCGTCTGCTGAGCTGTATTTGGTCAGACATTTAATTAACTCACCCCAAATGCCTTGGCAGGGCCAGACCAAAGGATTTTAAGGGCCTTATATGGCCCATGGGCTGGATGTTCCCAGCCCCTGATTAAGAGACAAAGTGCAGCAAAATGAGAATGCATTGGCCACAGCAAAAAAAAAAAAAAAAAAAAAAAAAAAATAGGCAGGACAGTGAGACAAGGAGGGACATAGAAGCAGCAGGAGAGCAGGCTAGGAAAAGGGGGCCTTGGAGGCAGGCTCAGGGGGGAGCCTGGGACGAGTGGCTGCTGCCCATTGCTCCCCTGGTTGCAGGTCTCCTGGGACCCCTCAAAGGAAAGGTGGGGGGAGAGGGAATGGTGTGTCCCTGAGGGAGAGAGGGCCCAGGTCCTTTGAGTGAATATCTCTCCTGCAGGTGGGGCTTATGGGGAGCTCTCAGGGAAGGTCTCAGTAGAACATCCATCAGCTTCCAGGGGTGCCCTGTCAGGGGCGTGGTCTCCACTGATGGGTGGGTGCCAGGACAGGGGGTCACTCCTCAGTGCAGCTGGTCCTGAGGCAGCCACGGGTCACCTGGCTGGTTTTGCTGCTTTTCTGGGCCTGGAGCTGAAGTGCAGCCCAGGCCTTGATGTTATCTCCAGGGAGGAAAGTTTGGGTGGGGGTGTCTAAACCGCATGGGAGGGCATGACAAGGCCACCCCGCAGGATCAAGGGATGTGCTTGGAGGAAGGTCGCCCTGGGGGGAAGGTCCTCGCTTTTCCAGTTTTGCTCCCCTTGGGCACCGGGCCCTCTGCCCTGGGCCCTTCTGACCTAGCCCTCATCCTTTCTCTGCTCACAGCGGTCTAACTGCCTATAACAAAAGTTTTGTTTTGGTTTTTTAACAAAAAAACAATTTGAAGACTATTTGAAGTAGGTAATACCTTATGTTATAGACAATATAATTACAAATGAGGGTGCCTTATCAGTATCGTATCTTCCTTATAAAAATCTACAGTACATTTTTGGATATTAAAATATTTTAATTAATTTTGTGTTTTCTTATGTTGAATGTTGACAACGTTTAGACTGAAGAGAAATATGCTCGCATGTGGTAGAAAAATGTTCCCTGCATTCCCTGAGCCACAGTGCATTTTGGGTTTTCTATCTCTTAGGTCAGCATACTCTTACATTTTGATGGATTGGCCCAAAAGGCAAAAGTTGAAAGTTTTTACTTTACTTTTCTCTATTCTGCGGAGTGAGAGTTAATAATTGTTTAGAGCCCGTGCACAGCAGCTGGGAGGAAAGCGGGTCAGGGTGGGGTACTGCGAGGCATGGGATGGCTCCAGGGGGCACTGCTGGCCTCTGGAGGCCCGCCACACGCCTCATTGGTGGTGGTGGTGTGTGGTATTGCTGTGCCTGGTATTCGTTTGGACCCTAAGTGTTAATTATGAATAAAAGTCCAAGTGTTAGCTCGCGTGTGTCGTTGTCAGTCTGTATTTAGCAGACCCAGTTTTAAGGAGTTGCACTACTTTTTCATGTTCTTCGTTACACTCACATAAAGTTTCGATTGGAAAGTTTATATCATTGCAACGCAAGGACAGCACATGGATCGGTGAAGAAGACTAGTGACAGGCACAACGCTGCATCCCTGCCTTCAGAGTGTGGCAGCAAGGAACACCCGTCCGCGCTGACTTCACGGGGCCCTGACAGTGGGTATCGATGGCGTTGCCATCTGCAGTTTCACGAGCAAAAGCGCATCTTCCCGTCTTCCTCCCGTCTTCCTCCCGTCTGTCCACCTGTGTAGGGACACTCACCTCTGAATGCCCAGAGTGGACGTCCTCACAGCCTGTCTCGGCATCTCCATGCGACATGGACAGGAGTTACCTGTGCTCTTAACTGTCTGTCTTTGGCGAATGCAGAATCGCTTCTCATGCACTTAGGTTCATAAGATAAAACCCTAAACATCGCGAGTCGCCTCCGTGTTGTTAGCCGTGCTATGTTGGGAGGACTGAGCTGCCTCCAGAACCCTGGCTCCGCATCCTGTCTCAGTCCCTGTGACGCTGCTTAGTGACCGCTCTCTTCTCCAGGCGCCTGTGGTGCGCAGAGCCCTGGGCTGGGCCCCGAGTGTCCTCGGTCCCCATGCAGTCAGCACATCAGCCCAGGCTCTAGCCTGAGCAGCTCCGAGCAAATCCTGGATCTGTTTCTGCTTCGTCTCTTAGAAACGTCTGGAAAATACTTAACTATACTGTACCTTATTTAATTATTTTCTAAAATATATTTTTATTGATTTCAGAGAGGAAGGAAGAGGGAGAGATAGAAACATCAATGATGAGAAAGAATCATTGATCAGCTGCATCCTGCACAGCCCCCTCCCCTAGGATCAAGCCTGCATTCCGGACATGGGCTCTTGACTGGGAATTGAACTATGACCTCCTGGTTCTTAGTTCCACCACTGAGCCACACCGGCTGGCCGCTGTGCCTTCTTTTCTGCGCTGAAGAAAGGAAGATCCTACATGGTCCCTTTCCAAAGCTGCTGAGGACGGGCAGAGTTAATGATGTAGGTGCTGGGAGCAGCTCTCGTCTGCAGCAGCCCTATACACAGTGGCAGCTGCCAGGCCAGGAAGGAGCCATGTATGAGGCCTTGGTAACATGAGGACTAGTTAGGGAATGAGGTTGTGATGTCAGAGAACCTGTGATGCGTATGTTGTAAAGCACTTAGAAGAGCACTGATAGATAGGACACATTAAATAAACATTCGCCTAATTTATCACCCAACTTTATCTTAGTTCACAGATTTACGGACGATTTTTATTGAAGAATAATGGTCGTATAACATTATACTAGTTCTTGCTGTCCAACGCAATGGTCAGTGTTTGTACACATTGCAAAGTGCTCACAGCAACAAGTAAAGGTAATATCTGTTGCTACCCCTGGTGGCAAAGATTTTTTTTAATAATTACAACTGTGTTTAGATTTTTGTTGACTCATTTACTTTCCAACCAAGTGAGCACATGCCGAATGGCAAGTGCGTGGCCATTGCGTTTGGTTCTGTGACTCTTTCGGAAAGCTCCCCGAGCTTTTCCCAGTCGAGGGTTCTGTGATGTAGTAAGTGCTTCTCGCCATTCATGTCGGGGCTGAGTGCTGGCTCGCTCTGCTGTGTCCCAGGGCAAGTTCAAGAAAGCTCTGTGGGTCTCAGTTTCTTCATCGGCAAAACGGAGACATAATAACTGGGAAAGGTGCTGTGAAGATTGAAAATGTATTTAGAAAACGCGGCATCTGCCAAGCACACAGGGTCCCACTCAGCAAGTGGGGTTCACTGTCCCTGATTTGCGTCCTCACAGTCCACATCCCAACTCACCGCCTGGGCCTCAGCGTTCCTCCGCTCTTCCCGCTCAGTCAGATGAGGGAACGCGCGTGCAAACCTCGGCGTCGTGTTTTAACTTCACCACTGGCGCTCATGACCTCTCTGCGGTGCCTATTCTCACGCCTGACCTCTGACCATCTGTTTTTCCTTAAATGTTCTCTCACACCCCTTCTCTTGTGTGACCTCAGCGCATCTCTCCAGACACTTGGGCCTGACATTTTCGTCTCCGAGTCTCCTTCCCTTGCTGTTTTCGTAATTAAAATCTTGCAAAATGTTCCAGCTCTTCTGAGGCGGTTTTTATTTAATTGGCTCCCTTCTATGCAGCCTAGTAGGAAATTTCTGGTGAGAACTTGAGTTGCGTCATGCAGTGTTCTTGCAAGCAAGTGCTCCTTCATTTTTGGAAAAAACCCTGCCCCTCACTATAGATTCGCTTCTTCTCGAACTTCCAACTTCGTGGCTGAGGACCTCAATGTCCTTAGTTCCTCCTTCTCTGCATGGCTTTTATTTTTCTCTACTTCAGCACACACCCATTTCTCCTTTAAATCCCATTAAAAGTGGAATAATATTTTAAAATTAATCTTTATTGTTGAGATTATTACAGAGGTCCCCCCCCAATAATCCCCCTTCACCCGGTTCCCACCCTGCCTAGGCCCTCACCACCCTGTTGTCTGTGTCCATAGAAAATGCATCCATGCATATAAGATCTTTGTCTAATCTCTTCCCACTCCCCCCATACCCCCTTCCCTCTGAGAATGGTCAGTCTGTTCCATTTCTGTGCCCCTGATTCTATTCCACTCACCGTTTATTCTGCTTGATTTATTTATTATTTATTATTTATTTTTTAATTACATAAAGTTTTACAAAGATTAGTACAAATATCTCTTTTTTCCCCTGCCCTTCCCCCAGCCTCCCCTACCCCCCAGTGATTTGTGTCCATTGGTTATACTTAAATGCATGCACAAAAGTCCCTTAGTTGATCTATTACCCCCCCAACCCTCCCTGTCCTTATTGCTGTAATTTGACAGATTGTTTGATGCTGCTCTGCCTCTGTATCTATTTTTGTTCACCAGTTTATAATGGTCTTTATTATCCATAAATGAGTGAGGCCATGTGGTATTTTTCTCTCATTGACTGGCTTATTTCACTTAGCATTATGCTCTCCATTTCCATCCATGCTGCTGCAAATGATAAGAACTCCTTCCTTTTCACAGCAGCATAGTATTCCACTGTGTAGATGTCCATCAGCAGATGAATGGATTAAAAAACTGTGGTACATCTGCTCGATTTTTTATTCGTTTGATTTTTAGATTCAGTTGCTCATAGATATGTATTTGTTGCCACTTTGTTGTTCATATTTTTTATCTTTACCTCTTCCTTTTTCTTCCTCTTCTTAAAGAATACCTTTCAGCATAGGAATAATTCTTAAGTTCATTTAACTATTCATTTTGAATATAAGAATATAAACATTATTGTAATTTATATTATTGAATTAATACTATTTAAAAAAAATCGATCAATATAAAACCCAACAATTTTTTATTCCTTCCAGTTTAGTAAATTCTAACCTGAGACATAATAACCATGATAACATCATTTACCATGTCTCAGGACTGTTATCAAGTATAAATGTGCATAGACATATTTATAATGATGTGAGAGCCATTGCTATCAAGCAGAAGGAAGCTATTATTTTAATGCACATGAAGAGCCACATATACAGAAGGAAACATGTGTGCTTGTTTAATTTGCTGGACAAACAGTGACTGGGAAAGTGTCACAAGATCTGTGACTCCTTTGAAAGTGGGAGTGACTCCAACGTGATGACGCCAGAAAGGGCAGTGGGGAGTGGGGAGGGGAAGGGAAGGCTTAACAACCTTATTCAAGGGGCATTCGTTGTCTTTGCTCATCTTACTGGTAAATGTTGCTGCGACGGGTCCATAACCATGGACATCTGAGCTGGGTTGAACCCAGCTGTTCAGAGGAAAGCAGTCACGACTTGTCCTCCAGCCAACACCCCAGCACACCCATGTGCCTGCCAGGAAGCCAGGACCCGGCCGCCTGGCGGTTACTTACTTCCTCGTGTTGGCTGCTCGTCAGGAAGTGACTTAGTGAGAGGAGCTGACACTCATTTGCTAAGGAAACTCGGAAGCCTGAGAAGGGATGCGACTGTGCTGTGTTCAAAACTGCTTTCAAAATCGGGGTTTGTGGGTGTCTACACGTTCTAGTCATGGTGGAGAGTAAGGTCTTGACGACATGAGTGCATTTGACTTTTAACCTCATGGTTTATGTTTCTGAAGCAGTGTAATGACGGATGTATAATATCGAACAGCAGAGGATATACATTTTTAAAATAAATTTTCCCGGTATAACTTTAACGATGACATAGAATGCAAATGACAACTTCAGGGTCCCTCACCGCAGGACCCAGTGTTGAGTTCACATGAACAAACTGGGCACAAGTCTTGGGTGAATGATTTGGACAGCTGTGGCTCTACCAGCAAGTGAGCTGACACCCGAGCGGCTACATGACCAAGTACTGCTGTGTTAATTGCTTCTTTATTGCCTTTATTTTAAGGAAGAATATACAGCACCATATTTGAAAGTCAGTTATTTTCAAAATATCCTGTTATTTTAGACTCTATCAATTTTTATTTTTATTTTGGCCCCCCCCAAAATATTCTTAACTTGCTTTGGAATTATTTCATTTCTTTTTTTTTTTTTTTTGCAAAAAAAAAGTATTTATTACAAAGATTAGTACAAATACCTCTTTTTTCCCCCTGCCTTTCCCCCAGCCTCCCCTACCCCCCAGTGTTTTGTGTCCATTGGTTATGCTTAAATGCATGCATAAAAGTCCTTTGGTTGATCTATTGGAATTATTTCATTTCTGATCTCTCTCTCTATCTCTCTCTCTCTCACCACCCCCTTTTGTGTTCTTAAATTTTGGGGTAATTATAGGTCCTTGGAAAAGCTGATGAATGTTATTGACTTTTTCTCCTTAAAAAAAATGCTGCAAATTATTTGCTGTCCTAAAGCCCATTCATGGTGCCTACATTATAAATCCTTGCTTCTTCATCTCACTCTTCTTTCTCATCTTTGTAACCTAAATGCATCTGAGTAGAAAAAATACTATAAACCACAGTGTGAAGGGGTGTGGAGATCATGTTCATGGAAATTGACTTGGAAACTGCCTTGTAAGGGCTTCTGTTTACAGCCCTGGGGTATGTTTCACATGTATATTTACACCGTCATGAAGCACAGCATTTGGGGATAAGGAAAAAGGAAAGGAAAGTCTGTTTTCCTTTCCGCATTTCTAGTCCAAGGTCATTGAATTTGTGAAATGGGCACTTGCTTCGCGATAGACAAACTGGTGGTGTAACTGCAGAAGGAACACCCTGCAGCCCCTCCCACCATCTTTGGGAGTGTCACACCCCACCTAGTAGCTGCTTTAGCTACTGAATTTCCTGACTCCTTTCACTTTTATTATACGCTAGAGGCCAGTGCACGAAATTCATGCATGGGGGGTGGGGGTCCTCCTCAGCCCAGCTTGAACCTTCTCCTGGAGAGTCCAGGACCCCTTGGGGGATGTCCAACTGCTAGTTTAGGCCCAAGCCCATGGATCAGGCCTAAACCGGCAGTTGGATCCCCTCTCACAATCCTGGACTGCTGGCTCCTAATCGCTCACCTGCCTGCCTGGTCACCCCTAACTGACCCTCCCACTCCCTGACAGCCTGATTGCCCCCAATTGCCCCCCCCCCCCCGCCGCTGGCCTGGTTTCCTTCACAGTCCCCCTACCGGCCTGGTCACCCCACACACACTGCTGTTCAGTCATTTGGTCATCCCTCATTAGCACCCCTTGCCAGCCTGGTCATAGGCAACCATCTTGTGAGGGTGTGAGGGTTAATTTGCATATTATCTCTTTATTATATAGGATAGGATGCTGGTTTCTCTTTTTATCTAAACTGTAATTTGTTTACTGTGGGGACTTTCATGATGCGCTTTTAGAATTACAACGCTTCGCAAATCTCTGGGCGACTAGGGACCCAGTAGTAGAAGACTGTGATGCTGACCAGGCAGGACACGCATGGCTATGGATCACAGCAGCTCCTGGGAACGGGAGCTCCTGAATGCAGCCCCAACCCTGGCAAGGAGCAGAACAGACAATGAAAACGCCTGCAGTATCTCCCATAAAACATCATCACTGAAGCTCTAGATTCCATTCTCTCAGGGAGGCCCAGCGATTCTTCCTTGAGGGGTATTTATGATTTAAAACACAATTATAACATACTTATGCTTTTCAAGCCAAATCATATTTTAAAATTATACATGAATAGACTGTAACGTGTAGACTTCGTAAGAGCAGGAGAAAACAGACCTGAGGATCTATGCTGGAGGCCGACAGCACAAGACTAAGAGGCAGACCTGGAGTGAGAGCTGGTGTTTGTGTGGTGAAGCCACCACGCGTGCCTGTGAGAGTGCATGTGTTTATTTTAGTGGTCATCATTTCTGTTATTCTCACCTGAGGATATTATTCCCCATTGTTTATTAGAGAGAGTGGGAGGGAGGGAAGCAGGGAGAGAGGGAGGTAAGGGGAGAGAGAAAGAGAGAGGGGAAGGAAGAGAAAGAAACATCTATCTGAGAGAGACACATTGATTGGTTGTCTCCCGAATGAGCCCCGATCTGGGCCAAGGATAGAACCTGCAACCCAGGAATGTATGTACCCTTGACTGGGAATTGAACCCTTGACCCTTTGATGCCTGGCCACACTCTAACCACTAAGGAACACCAGCCAAGAGTGAGCATCATTATTTTTAACATCTAAAATGTTTAAATAGCCCTTACTGGTTTGGTTCAATGGATAGAGCGTCAGCCTGTGAACTCAGGGGACCCAGGTTCGATTCCGGTCAGGGGCATGTACCTTGGTTGCGGGCATGTCCCCAGTGGGGAATGTGCAGGAGACAGCTGATTGATATTTCTCTCTCATCGATGTTTCTAACTCTCTAACCCTCTCTCTTCCTCTCTGTAAAAAATCAATAAAATATATTTTAAAAAATAAATAAAATGTTTAAATAGATTCTTTTTAACATTTAAAATTATATTAAGTTTCATAAAATCTTTGAACCAGTATTACACTGACCACTGTCACATTGAGTTGAAAAGAGTGCGAACTGATTGTAAAAGGATTTGTGAATGAACTTTTTGGCAAGCATTCACTTATGCGTGCATCGTCTCCAAGTGTCGTGCAGTTATTATGTCAGGAAGGGAGGCGCAGATGAATGACATTGTGCGGTGAAGACAGATACTAAACCAGTTACTGCTGAGGTGTAACCTCTGACCTCAGACACATGACCTCACTTCTTTCAGGTCCACGTAAGTAAACCAGGAATTGCAGTTTCTACCTGGCAGTGTTATGCACTAAGAGAAAACGAGTTAATGTAAAAGAAACTAGAAGCTCAGCGTGCGAAATCGCACGGCCCCGCCCACCTGCACCGGTCTTTAGTTGTTACAGCGTTAGGGTCACTGGGTTTTTATAATATAGATAGCTAAGGAAGAGCTTGGCACATGGGGTCGCCATAAATAATAATTACTGACAGCATAAAGTGTCTAGCAAAATACATAACACAGCAGCTGTTTCACAATCCTCAAACTGTGCATTCATATACGCTCACGTCTTAGTGCCACACTGGACGCTATAATGATCACTGATTTAGTTCACACAAAGTCCTCAATGTTGTTATGTTGGCCTTCTTGCTGAGGAGCAAAAGCAAGAGATAAAACAAGCGAAGTGACGTGGCTGAGGTAGAAAGTGACAGAACCAGGTTTGGACACTCGCCTCTCTGACACAGAGCCCTGAGCCACTGAGCATTTTATAGGACCCAGCTCTTCTTCAACGTCTCCTCACCTCTCCCTTCTTCCGGTTCAGTTCCTTTCCTGCAGCTTCCTTTCCATACGCTGTCACTTCTTCCCTTTTGTACTGTTTGCTTCCCAATTCAGTTACCTGGGAAGCCTCCACGTACAGGTTCACAAAGAGATCCCATGCTATAAAGCCCCTCTAGTGGAATCAGTGATTTTAAAAAAGATATATTTTTATTGACCTCAGAGAGGCGGGGAGAGGGAGAGAGAGAGAGAAACATCAATGATGAGAGAGAATCATAGATCAGCTGCCTCCTGCACGCCCCACACTGGGGATCAAGCCTGCAACCCAGACATGGGCATGGGCCGTGACCAGGAATCCAACTACGACCTCCTGGTTCATAGGTCGATGCTCAACCACTGAGCCACACAGTATCAGTGACTTTTATTAGGTTTATTAAGATTTTTTCATCTAACAGTTCAACTATTTTTCTGACAGGCATGCTGAGTTATCTCTCTCTCTCTCTCTCTCTCTCTCTCTCTCTCTCATTTTAAATATATTTTATTGATTTTTTACAGAGAGGAAAGGAGAGAGATAGAGAGTGAGAAACATTGATGTGAGAGAAGCATCGATCAGCTGCCTCCTGCACACCTCCTACTGGGGATATGCCCGCAGCCAAGGTACATGCCCTTGACCGGAATAGAACCTGGGACCCTTCAGTCCGCAGGCCAACACTCTATCCACTGAGCCAAATCGGCTAGGGCCTGAGTTATCCCTTAATTGAAAGCAATCATTCTTTAAAAAAGGAACCCATGGATTGGAAAACATGAAATGATAATCTGATCCTTGTTTGTAATGTAAGTTTCAGAGCTCCTTATCTGTTTCTTTTCACATGAAAGGGAAGAATACGCAATTAGTCACATGATGGGCTGTTATCTTCACTACTGAATGGCGCTCACCCTCCCTGTGCACTTGAGAAGATTACAGAGAACAGCAGTCCAAATGCTCGCTGAGCTGCTTATTCTCGGAAGGGGAATAAATACTAGAATGTCTTGGAGACCTGGAATCCTAACGGAAGCTTTCATCTATTTTGATTTAAAAAAGGGAAACTAAGAAATCATTTTCTTTTATAGTTCAGCATCTGTGCTTTCATCATCCTCCCCGTTGCTCTTATTTCTCTGTCAGTAAAAAAAATAATGTTTCACAGTGAAATGACCCCGGCCTTATCCTTGGGGGAATCTAAGTGGCGTCTTCCTTGGGATTCTCGGATCTAAGTGCCTGTGGTCAAACCTGGCAGGATTCCTTCAATCTGATTTACAACCCCCTTTTGGTTGCTAATTTTCCCACATATTAGAGACATGGCTCTTCTCTGAGCCGTGCAGCTGTCTCCTTCCTGGGAATGTTTGCGTGGACACATCTCTTGACCAAACATACACACAATGCTGGTCTCCCATACTTTCCTCCCTCTGACCCCCCATATGTGCAAACACCACCTCTTCTTTTAACATATAAGCTAAGTGTGAATGGAACGGTGTGTAGGCAAAGACCCTGTGTACAATGGGTCCAGGAGAAGGTGCCGATGCTACAATTCAAAATTGGGCATCCATTTCTAGAACAGTGTATAGGGAATACCATGTGCCATCTTTTTTCTTTGTAAAATTTATCTTTATTGTTGAAGGTATTACAGATGGCCCCCTTCCTTCTTCCCTCACTGACTCCCTCTTCACTATTCCCGCCCCCATCCCAGGCCTTCACCCCAATATTGTCTGTGTCCATGGGTGATACATACAAGTTCTTTGGTTAATCTTTTCCCTTCCCCCCGCCCCTGCCTTCCCTCTGAGGTTCCACAGTGTTCGATGCTTCCATGTCTCTGGATCTATTTTGTTCTCCAGTTTATTGTGTTCATTAGGTCCCACATATGCGTGAGATCATGGGATACTTGTCTTTCTCTGACTGGCTTATTTCACTCAGCACAATGCTCTCCAGGGCCCTCCATGCTGTCTCAAAGGGTCAGAGATCCTGCTTTCCCACTGCTGCGTCGTATTCCATGGTGTGGATGTACCACAGCCTTTTATCCACTAGTCTGCTGATGGGCACCACCTGTTTTTCTTTCAACTTTGGTCTGTGTGTCTGTCCCTTTCTGCTAGGAAGGGCTCCTAAGTATACAATCTACTCCATTACCACTTACAGATGTAACTCAGGAGCGACTGTAATGAAAAATCTACACTAATAGGGAGAGGCTACGAAACATGAGGGTTTGTTGCCGTATAACTTTCTCGTAATACTTTCGCCTGAGAAGAGCTAGACATGCTCAGGGACATCAAAGACCCCAGAGGCAGCCAGTCTGATGTGGAGCAAGACTAGCTCTCAGTTTAAATGCAGTCAACCTTCAGCCTTTAAATCAATCGTAGACATAAAGACCCTTCCCTATTCATCGGTTCATATCAAATTTACACGATTGGATTAAAATTTCTCTCTTTCCCAGCTGATGTGGCTCAGTAGTTGGGTATCTACCTATGAGCTAGGAGGTCATAGTTGGATTCCCGAACAAGGCACATGCCCGGATTTCGGACTGGATCCCCAGTGTGAGGCGTGCAGGCGGCAGTCAATCCATGATTCTCTCTCATCATTGATGGTTCTATCTCTCTCTCCCTCTCCTTCCCTCTCTGAAATCAGTAAAATATCTTAAAAAAAAAGTCTTTCTTAAATGGGTTTCTGAAAATTGACCTGGGTGGGAATATAAGGAATGGAATGAGTTCTCTGTCATTACACTGGATCATGCAACACTCTGAAGCGAGATTTCACATGCCTGGTAGACTGAGGGACATGTTGAGTTTTGAGGGATGAAAATATTAAAACCAGACCATCTGTTCTGGCGTGGTTCTGGAACATAGCATCCTGACCCCTTGCTGATTTCTTTCCTTAATCCAGGGAAGCATGTGTTTCTCTTTGATAATGGGGCTGCTGGTGTCTATTGATTTGTATTGTCATCATTGTGAGAGGAGACTAGCGGTTTAAAGCATAAATCTTCATCCAGTTGGTTTGCCACCTGAGCAGCTATTTTGGATGTTTGTGATCCGTAAGTCCCTCTGAAGGGTGATGCGCTAACATCCATATGAGATTTTGAGACAAGTCTAGGCGTTGAACCGCCCGTGCTTTGCTCCAGGCGATGCTGTCGTGGTCATCCACAGAGTGTAGTCCCTGGACCAGTCACATCGGAATCACCTGGGGAACTTGGTCCAAAAGCAAATTCTCCAGTTTCCCTAGACAGGCTGACCGGGAGCCCTGGGATGGGCCTGCGGTCAGGGTCTTAGCAGGCTGTCCCCGGGTTGCGGATGCACACAGCTTTGAGAACCGTTGCTCATCTCATCTATGTCTTTCCACATCTTTGACCCCTTTGGCCACGTGGTGAAGCCTGTGGATCTTCTGTGAGAATGACATTCTTAAAAATCCACGGTGAAATACATACATTGCCAAGGGGCAGGCAATAGTTAATTTCATTGTCCAAATATTAAAAAAAACACTTGTGATACAGTAGCACGTGGGCTTCTTTTTTTAACCCATTGAACTAACAAGATTCAGGGGGATGTCTAATAACCACCATTGTAACCATCATCGTTATAAAATATTGGTGATCAAGAAAGTTACTTCCAGATCTGTGCCATGTGACTGCGACTGTGATTTATATCGGTGATAAGGTTCCGGTCATTACTAATGCTGTGGTGGGTTATGCCAACATTCACAATTCAGGGAGACCTTGCATTTCAGCCAGCAGCTAGTGACAATAAAATGATGTGTCTAAATTTATGCATCCCTTGAATTCTTCCCACAATCCCCTGGGGGAAAAGGAAGGCTTACCAGATGGGTGATGTCAGCCCCCCTAAAAAACGCTTCTCTTGTCATCGGATAAATGCGATGCATTGTAACACAGCCTCGCAGGCAGGATGTGAATCAGACGCGTTCTGGAAGCCACAGAATCGCTGGTTCTCCGCAGAGCACCGCGTGGCCTCACACCTGGGCCAGTGGAGTGGGCTGGCCTGGTCGTTTACGGGAAATGAGCAGCAGGGCTGTGTGTGTTCCTGCTTTCAGAGCCACGACACTGTCGTCTTCTGTTAACATGCTCTGCAGACCCTGGCTCTACTTCATCCATTAACGGACCCCTCCGAATGCTTCGGATCCTCTGAGAAGCGAAGAGTTCGCAACGATTCTCCTTCCGACACCACGGCTAGCCCCCTGGGAGAAACGGCTCTTCAGAGATCGTGTGAACAAGTGGAAGTCACAGAGCACAATGCGGGGCTGGGACTCCCACTCACGTCCACGGCTCCTGGCCTGTGTCCTGGCCAGGCTGCGGGAGGTAGGGAGCCCGTGGGACTTGGCCTGGCCGCCACGGAGGTGGCTGAGTGGTGATAAAAGTTGAATGAAAAGAACAAAGCAAACAAAGCAAAGGGTTCTTTCCATTTCAGCCATTGATGGCAGAGGACTCAGACAGGAAATGATCAGTGTATGAAAGGATGAGCTTATTGTCATCATGAGATGAAAGAGAGAGTAGACGGTCCCACACGGAACACATCCCTGTTGTGTGGATGGGACACTGGGAACAGGAATTGTTTTAAAATATCTCTGCCTTCTGCTCCTTTTCTTTGATTTCTCTCCCTAAACTCTGATTACCCAAGGGCAGTCACTGGTCTTCTATGGGGCTTTCTTATCAGATAGTTCCTTCTATGTGGTCTCCTTGTTAGAAACTGTTTGATACTGTTTCTACCATCCAACACGGACCTCGATGCTTCGTCTTAACTTCTATAATTTGGGAAGTGTGACATTGACATACATTTTCAAAGACTCCATTTTATTGAATCAGGTGATAAATGTTTGTGATCTGTAAGTCCCTCTGCAGGGTAACCTGCTAACATCCATATGAGATTTTGAGACAAGTCTAGGCGTTGAGCTGCCCATACTTTGGATCCTGATTCAAATACATATATAAGTGCAATAGATGAGGGAAGAGGATCAACTTTTTATTGAGTGACTATGTGTGCCACGTGCTCAGCCTACAGAGGAAGAAGTAGAACGCAGATAAGAAGGTGACACAGCCACCTGAGCAGGTGGAGTGGAGGGCGTTACAGCTACTCAGGCTTCAGAGGCTGCAGGGACCACCGGGAGGAGCCATGGGAACCTCAGTGGGGCATCGATAACTGCAAAAGGGAAGGAGTAGCAGGAACCAACCAAGGTACTTGGGTGGGAGTGAGACCCCCGTAATGAACTAGTTATTAACAACAGGAAAGGAGCAAAGGGAAGGCTCATATTGTAGGCTTTTTCTCAGCTCCACTGAAACCCCAGCTACACAACCAGGACTGGACTCAGGGAAATGGGCCTTTGGAAACCCAGAAGTAGCCTGATATAAGAGAAAGAGGTCAGAGTAAAGAGGAAATTGTGAAAGACAAGTTGAAGTACAGAAATATTTAAGAAGCACATAAAATTATACGATGGAAATATCTGGGTTTTCAGGAGGCCAGAGAAATGCTTTCTCACTGGGGCTGAGGAAAGAGGATTTATAGGGAATTGTGAAACAGCAGAATAGTCACTTTATTACTTCACTGAAAAGGGAAGCTAAGGGTTTCACATGGTGTTTTGGTACAGGTAGGTCACCCGCGGATATGGTTTGGTATCCATGAATCCATTAAGTAACTGAAACTGTGTGCAAAATCTTACACCAAGCGTGTCAAACTCAAAGGCTGACACGGGCCAAGTAAACAAGGTGTAAGTGTCTGCGGCCGCAAAAAAACCCCAAAAGCTTCAATTTTCGTAGAAACATAGGTTTATTTCGGTAGAGACATGCTGAATACAAAGGGCTGAGATAAACGAGTCATCGTTAACATAAAATAAAACATTTTACTAAAAATTAATATTTTTTATTGAAAATTCACTTACTAGACACTGATAACTACACAAATTAGTAAGCGTAACGCAAATAAACCTATTTTTTTTGTTCTCCAAAAGCGACATATTTCCTGTTGCGCCCACCAAACAGATCAGCCCAAGACTGATGTGGCCATCGGCTGCTGGAACATTCCCTGCTGGTATTAGTGGGGAGAAATGGGGCGCCTGCACGTAAGGAAAATGAATGCAACACGATGGTAGTCATCAGTCTTTAGCGAACGTTGCAGTTCGTTATTAATTATGTATAACAGGATATTGTAAAAAGTAAGTTATTTATTTTTTATTAACATGCTTCTTACATACCGCTATATTGGCTGGGCCGCCAACGTCTTCATTGTGGTCCGCATGTGGCCCGTGGGCCGAGAGTTTGACATGCTTGTCTTACATGCTTATAATTGTAACTTGAAGAAACAAAGAACTGGCATCTCCATTCCTTTCCCAGGTAAAAATTAATACCCCCTCCACCCCCAGACCTCTATGCTCGGCAGGGCTAGTCTCCAGGCATTTCCCAGTAAAGACAGGAGCGCGGCAGCCCCTGGGGCTCTTAGGAGGCCCATGTCTACACTGGGCTCCCAGGAGGACGCGTTTTTAAAAAAGAGAAAGGGTGGTAGGCAAGGAGTTCAAGATTCTCGGGGGGGGGGGGGCATGTCCTTTCTCTCCCCTTCCTGTTCCCTCTTCCACCCCCTTACAGCAAAACACTTCACAAGAGGGGCCGGCCCACCCCTCCCGCCGCCCTGCCCTCTGCCCGCCCTGTGCCTGCTGCCTGTCAGCCGTCGGGCCCCTCAGTGTCCCTCCGGTGCACCTCCTTGGCTCCTTGCTCGGGGCCTTGTGATCACTAACTTCATTCCTCACATCAAGGCAGAACCAGCACGTATGGCTTCAGATAGTCAGCTCCCGTTTTTCATTTCACGTTCATGGTGGGGACACGGGGGTCTTTCTGTGACCTTCCTGTTTGAGGACATGGGAGTCTGTCCGTGACAGTGTCCTGTTGTGACTGTTGGCGCTTAGAAGGCATTTAGCGCATTTCTCGTTGCGTTTGTTCCTGTGCATGTCCTTTCCTGCGTGCCACTGTGATGTGCCCCGTGTCCCCACAGCCTCCGATGGGTTGCTGCGTGGGCATCGAGGTGAGCACCTCTGCTGCCTGGGGCTGCGCTTCCACCCGCTCCTGCACACACAGCAGTGCTCCCGGCATGTCCATCCCGCTGTGGGGTCTGCTCACCCCACTCCACCCCACACGGTGGCCTCGGCCGTGTGTGCTTGGAGGTGACAGCAGTGGTGCTGGGGAGAACTCACATCTTGGTCGTGACTCTGGGGGCAAGGCTTCCAGTATTCTCCTACCGCCATGCCTGCGTTTGGGGCTGAGTTGCTTTCGTTATGTCTGTAAAGTGTCTGTGAAATCCTTCGGTATTTTTACTTCTGGAAAATTCAATACATAGTTTAATTTTTTCAAATGCTTCTTCGCTGACGTTGGAGGGACTATTTGATTCTTTTAAATGAATGTATAGCTGAGGTGTACGTTTGTGTTAGTTTCAGGTGCAGTGATGTGACATTTAAAGGTCTTATAAGGTGACCACTACAGTGAGTCTAGTAACCACCTGCCACCCTAAACAGTTATCGTGATGCTAACTGCATTCTCTGTGCTGTACATTATATTCCTGTGACTTACAACCACAAGTTTTTACCACGTGTTCCTCTTCACCTTTCTCACCCTTCCCTCAACCCCCTGCTTCTGGCAGCCATCACTTCATTTTCCGTGTTTATATATTTTTTCTCCTTCATGCCATCAATATGATGTATGAAGTGAATAGATTTTCTAAATATTGACTTGTTCTTGCATTCCTGAAACACAGGGTCTTGGTTACAAAAATAGCTTTTAATACGCATTGAATTCTGTTGGCCAGTATTTTACTATAGATTTTTATCTATCCATATTCCCAAGGTATTGATTGTACTTTTTTAATGCAATATCTGATAGTGAACTTGACATTCTTACTTCGGAACAGTACGTTGGAGGGCTGGCGTTTCTAAATACACTGATTATAGCTATTGATTCTTTTCTGATATTTTTGTCCACTTGACACTTGTTGAGAAGGCGAAGGCTCTACCACCTCCATGTGCTGTCCACCTTTTCTGTGGCCCTGTAGCTCCCGTTCACTCAGCGCAGCAGCACAGACCTTCCCGAGGGCCCTGCTGTCCTGGGACTTGCGCCCTTGAGCATGACTCGCCCTCCTTCTCTCATCTGAGACCTTTTCAGAAAACCTACATTCCTCCTGCGCAGCACTCAGGCCAGCACAATGGCTTTTCCATTTGTTTCTTTGGATTTGCCTGGTATTTTCAGAGTCTCTGAGTCCCGCGTATATATTTTTACTGTTGACGGTATTACAGATGTTTCCATTTCCCCTTCTCCCCTCCTCTCAGACCCTCCCCACCCCCCAGGCCTCCACCCCCCTATTGCCAGTGTCCCTGGGACACACATGTAAGTATATAAGTGCTTTGGTTCATATCGTGAATGGTGTGCTCAGGTCTGTGTTTTGTGATCTCAAAAAGAGGGTTCCACTTGGGATCCAACTTGAAAATCTGTTAATATGGACGTGATGTCCTCTGCTCAGAGGGGCCAGATGTGTTACATTGAATTCTGCCAAATCGTTGTTATGTCATTTTTCTCACTGTTGTTCAGAAAGAGTATTTTACGATCCTCCATTTCCCCAGAACCCACTTGAGTCAGGATTTTGTTCCAGCAGTTCCACTGCCACTGCCTTTGTCGATGTCACGAGTGACATCCATGTTGCCCAGAACAGGACCTTCCCAGCTTCACTTTGGCTGCAGCCCCAGCAGCATGTGACACGGACTCCATCTGTTTGGAAACATTTCTTTTCCATTTGCTCCTGAGATGACACTCTCATCTTGGTCTCTTTCCACCACCGGACGCTCTGCCTCGCCCTCCTTCTCCAGCGTCTGGGCCGCATCCCGCCCTCGCTGAGGCCTCAAGCTCCTTCTCTCCCAGTCTCCTTTCTCTCCCGGGGTGGATCCACCCAGTTTCGATGTTGCCGACGCTCTCACTGTGTTGACCTCGCTCATGGCCACACCTGCCTCCTGGCCTTCAGACTCACGGACTGAGCAGTCAGCCAGTCATTGATTCTCTCTCATCATTGATGTTTCTCTCTCCCTCCCTCTCTGAAATCAGTGAAAATATATTTTAAAAAAAGAACCCAAGTCTTTTAGGACTAACACTGATCTTTTGATTTCTCTACCTAATGTGTCCTGTCTCATTCTTTCCCGTTGATGAACAGTGAGTGCGACTCCAGTCTCCTCAACACTCGAGGAAACAGAACAACATAAAATAAAATTGAAACTATCCTTGACTCTTTAGAGCCAACCAAAGAGCATATCCTGTTGGCTCCAGTTCCATGCACATCCAGAATCCTTTGCCTTCCCACGACCTTGGCTAAAGTGCTATTTTAAGCCACTGACGACGTTTCTTGCTGAGACAATTGCCATGGCCACCGAGAACTCCCCTGATCCCACCCCCCTGTTTCCACGTGGCGTCCAGCTTTGCCACCATATAGTTGGTTCTCCATGTTAGTCAGAGCGAACCTTTCCAAACACATGCAGATGTCAGATCATCGCACTCCTCCTGCCCCAATGCCTGTCCTTTCCCAGGACACAATGAACACCCACCCCTTGGCTTTTGAGGCCCTGCATGTATGGTAACTAGTGACTCTCTGGCCTCATCTCTTTCTGCCCTGTCCCTGCCTGCACCCCACCACCTTCCTGAGGTTCCTCAAACAGCACTGCCTCGGAACCTGTGTCCTCACTGGCCATGGTGCCAGAACGCCTCCCATCCCAAATAACCTCACAGTGTGGCTCAGTGGTTGAGCATCAACCTATGAACCAGGAGGTCACAGTTCGATTCCTGGTGAGGGCACAGGCCCAGGTTGTGGGCTCGGTCCCCAGTGTGAGGTGTGCAGGAGGCAGCTGATCCATGATTCTCTCTCATTATTGATGTTTCTATCTTTCCCTCTCTCTCTCCCTTCCTCTCTGACATCAATAAAAAGCATATTTTAAAAAGAGAAACTGGAGAGCCTTATGCAAAGCGAAATAAGCCATTCAACAAAAGAAAAATACCACATGATCTCACTTATTTATGGATAATAAAGACCATTATAAATTGATAAGCATAAACAGATATAGAGGCAGAACAGCATTGAACAGACTGTCAACCTACAGCTGGAAGGACGGGGAGGTTTGCGGGGGAGTTAAGAGATCAACTGAAAGACTTGTATGCATGCATATGAGCATAATCAATGGACACATGACACTGGGGGGTGGGTAGGGGAGGAGGGGGGAAGGTCAAGGGGAAAAAAATGGAGACCTATCTATCATTCATTGTAATACTTTAAGCAATAAAAAAAAAAAGAGAGAGAATAAAAATGAAAGCAAAAAATAGAGACACCCCCTTGGTGCTTGAGTTGAAATGAGTTGCTTGCTTGCGGGGTGTCTCCGGCTTTTGTTTTCACGGATGCGCAGCCAGAAATGGGGCACTGGTGAAACCCTCTGAGGGGGCGGAGTGCGGTTCCTCTGTCACGTACGTGGCGTTCTGGTCGCATGCGTGCAGGCGGGGCACATGCTCCCTGTGGGGACGAGGTGAGGTAGAGGCGACTTTCTGTCACCGTGGTTATTCCGTTTGCACCCTTTGCTCCGCGCACGCTGCCGGCTGGGGAGGTGTTTCTCCCTGTTGAGCATCACGCTGCAGGCCTTGGGAACCACGGCAAGGAGGAATTTTGATCCAAAGGAGGAGTGCCTCTGGGTAGCAGCCTTTGTTTCGTGCTTGGGAACAATGATGCGGATTTGAGTCGACACTTGTAGTTCTCCATCGGTTCCTGTGCGCCGCGTTGGACATGACTTGCGTAGCTTGAAGTGTAGCTTTGGTAGATTGCAAACAAAGATGGTGGCCTGCAAAGCATTCAGTGCAGAGATGTCCGTCTGAAAGGATGGTGAAATATGTCGGATTTAAAAATACCTTTCCTCCGTCAATAAGCATTCTCCCCGACACTCGAGGAAAAGAGTCCCATCGAAGCTGTGAAGTCCCCGTGGAGGAACGCCACGTGATCTGCGATGCTCCCAATGCTGTGCTTTTCACACAGGCGTGCAAACCCGCGTTGACTGCAATGGATTTGCTCATCTGCTCTGCTCTAAGGCAAGCATGTCAAACTCAAAAGCTAACACGGGCCAAGAAAACGAGGCTTGCGGCCCGTGGGCTGCAAGTTTGACATGCTTGCTCTAAGGTAATGGCATTAGCTCGATATTGTGAATTCAATGGCATTTGTTCATATGTAGCACATTTTGTGATATTTCACCAAATGACACATCTTCAGAGCTAACGGTGAATATACACACAGGGTAGCGTCAGCTCAGCTATTTCAAACTTATTAATGTAAACTAGACCTCACAGGAACGTCATTTTCTCATCCTGAATGTGGTATAGTAGGTTTATTTGAGACCTGAGATTAAAACGCTTTTTTTTTTTTTGCATGTGAATCATCAGTAACTACAAGGGCCGGACCGGTGTGGCATCAACCTAGGAATTAGGTCACGGTTCAATTCCCGGTCAGGGTCAGGGCCCAGGCCCGGGGTGCAGGCTCGGTCCCCAGTGTGGGGCGTGCAGGAGGCAGCTGATCCACGATTCTCTCTCCTCACTGATGTTCCTGTGTCTCTGTCCCTCTCCCTTCCTCTCTGAAATCAATAAAATTACATTTAAAATAATAACTAGAGGGAGGTCCCTGGGTAAGGCAGGGAGAAGAGGAGAAGCGGAGCTGCCTTGCCTGTTGCCTGTTGCCAACAGACACCACCAGGATGCAAGTGTCTGAGGAGGAGACGATCTTCATTCTCTAGAGCCTTAAAAACAGCTGTTTAACACATTTTCTCACTTTCCATCTACGTTTGGGCTTTTCCTCCCCACACCCTGTTTTTTCTTTCTCTCCACGTATATTTCATGAGCAAAATGGTGAAAGACTTCAAAATGGTTAAAAAGTGGGAAAGACGGAAAGTGTTCCCTCTGGGGCAGCCTCCCAGGCCGCCTTTGTTTGTGCTGTTTCGGGGGGAATTTTACTGCCATGTGAGCGACAGACAGGACAGGTCATGTCACGCAAATAATTCCTCCCACGGACAGGGGTCCCTGCCACCCAGGGACATACAATTGTCTCTCACTCCTGGGTAGAGAGCGCTTTTCCTTCCGCTGCCAGTCATTCCAGAAGTTCTTATCTGCTGGTGCATGTGTAGTGTTTTTCATTCTCCTCTGAATGGTAGTAACATTTTACTGGTTCCTTCATTGAGGGTGAATTAAGCAAAATATTTGATGTGAGTCACATATATGCCCTCTTTAAAAAAGTATTTTAAAATATTCTTTTCCTTATTTTTCTTTCTGCTTTTCACTACAAAATCACACAATCTCTCTATATAAAAGGCTAATATGCTAAGTGTCCCTCAGGAGTTTGATCACTTGCTGTGACGTGTGCTGACTACCAGGGGGCGGCGCGGAACAGGGTGGGTGACCGGGGTGGCAGTGGGGCCCTGAGGAAAGGAGGGAAGGAAGTGGCAGGTCAGGGGGGTGGTGATGGGAGCCGTGTGGTGGTGGTGTGCAGGTGGTGAGGAGGTGGGGAGATGGGAAGGCAGGGAACCTGATCAGCCTTGATCACCAGCCAGGCCTAGGGACCCTACCCAGGCGTGAATTTTGTGCACTGGGCCTCTAGTATGATATAATGAAGGAAGGAGACAAATCCTTGCACATTTTCCTCTTCATGGGCATCCTTTTCTTTCTTTCTGTGTAGAAAGAAATTTGCATACATTGTAGTTTATTTGGAATTTTCTTATAAAAAATAAATTCATAACTTCTAAAAATAGAATTTGTGTAGATAGAATTTGTGTAGTGATTTATGGGTTTATTGAAGACTTCAAAGAGGGTAATTGAGTTATAGTCAGGGATTTTAAGAAGTATTTCACTGATTGCTATAAAAGTTATGTTAATAATTTATATTATTAAGTACCACAGTAAACATGAGTGAAAATCATCTTTAACTCATAACTTTAATATTTTCATACAATCAAAGTAGATATACATTAAGTAGGCATAACATGAGTTCTTTTAATTGATCAAATATCTTGTTTTACAGATAAAAGAAATGATGGTTTCTATTAGCAGACTAAAGCCAAGAGAAAATTGAAATAAGTTCACATTTTAAAAAATTATTAAGCAATAAATACAGCACTACAACTACCACTAAATTATAGAATGGATGTTTTATGAATAAATGCACTAGAAAATAGCTTTAGAAAAGAAATGACAGATTAGCCTTTAAAAAAAATTACAATGTGACTTTCACAAGCACTTGCAGTAAAATAGCAGTCTACATTTTAAAAGTTAAAAATTTCCAAAATCATTTTTTAGAAACAAAAAAAGTTTACTCTTAAAAATACCAATTATACCTTTTCTTTATGAGTAAGATACAAAGGTGATCTTAATTAGCCATTCAGCTTTAGAGAAGTCTAATACTTAAAAATATTATCCCTAAAAAAATACAGGTACAAAATTAACATGGATTAATTGAAAACCGTACAATGGATAAATCCTGTACATAAATGAAATCTGATCTAAAGTTAATAAGAGCACAATAAAAAATTACTTGAAAATTGAAGAATAATTCAATATAATATTAGCTGATAATGTGACATTTTCTACTGTCATTTGTAGTTGAGACTGAACTGTTTTGTCTAGAAGAATGCTGAAATATGCAGACAGGGTCAGCAAAGGGTCTGGATCTGCCTTTGAATAATAAGTCGCCAAAAGTGAGTTAATTCAGAGGAATTGTTGTGTAATTAAGGCAGCAGTTTGTCTGGCCCAGCCTGAGTTCCTTTTCTGAGAGCTTGCTGTGAAATCCACAAATCGGAACTAACTCAGTAAAGTCTGAACATATGCGTAGGCATGTTATAAATGCATCAGCCAGACCATTTAATATGTTCATTCTTACTATTTAGATCATTATCCTGGAACATTTAAAATGATTTCTGAACTCACCATCTATTGACACAGAAAATGTCACATGATCAGCTAGCATTATCTTAAACACCCTCGGAACACTAAGTCACAGTGTAATCGTTGTTACGTGATTGACCCACTGTGGACACACACAACACAGTGATGTCTTCTCCCCCAAACAGACTTTCACTGATTGATGCTTTTGTTTGTCAGCTATTTCAGTAAAAATAGAGAAAGGAATCCCACTTAAATGTCCCTTTGATTCATTAACAACACTTTCCTCCATCTCAATTTAATTATTCCTTAAACACAATTCCTCCTCGTGCTATATACAAATCTTTCATCGACTTGTATCATCATCTATTGTAACTCTCTTAAAATATTAATATATTGTCTTTGATATACATTGTATTCCTATAGTTTTTAAAACAGCTTAGAGCATTTCAAGAGCCATACACCTTCATATAGGATAAGTCAAGGAATTAATATTTTAGTGGGCTTAAGCTCACAAGAGTAGTGAACCAGCATTTATTACAGTAGGAGTAGCTTACATTTTCTGGATTAGATTGCAAGTTCATCGTCAACATAAAAAGAGAAATATGTCAAACATACCTACTAAGGTATGAGTCACCAAGTCAATATGTTTACGAAAACAAGGGTCTTGAGTTTGTTTTTAATAAATATCTTCTATCTTATCAATATTTCTGTTGTCAAACTTCTGATGCTGGTATCTGGTTGTCTTTAATACATTTACCAAATATAAAATTCCAGACTCTATTTTATTATAAAATCAGTCCAGACACAGAATCAGATGTTCAGATGCATACATAGCAACATTATATATTTGAGTTGAAGCTATAAACTAGAATAACAGAGTATTTACAAGCTCATCTTTCACAACTTTTTTAAATAAACTTCCAGGGAAATAAGAAACCCTTAATTGATATTCTTGAAGTAAAATACTTGCTAATTTGTCTACACAGTAGAGATGGAAGGGGCAAGTCTTTATTTACAGATACAGGAAAACCGATCCCCGCTCCCCCCCCCCCCCCCCAATTCCTGTGGTCAGATAGGAAAGGAGCAAGACAGCAAAGGAGCTCCTGAGGGTTTTGTAGTATCAACCAAGATGTCTCCCTAATGACACCAAGGTAGGGTCGCATGTCATACATACTATTTATGTATCAAGTCTCAAACACGGATATGACACGGGGTATAACGGATGTAACCGCAAATGAGTGCCCAATAGGAACTCTGCTTGCGTGGGAAGAAGAGGGGAAGCCGACAGAAACATGAGCTCTCCATCTGGACCAAGTGAAAGGGCAAATTCAGAAAAGACTAGCATACTCTCTGAACAACAAAAGAATCAGCATTGCCTGTGAACAGGGGAATACAGTGTTTAAATAAACAAATGAAAAGCTAATTTTCCCTCCAAGGCTATAGGCCTCAACTACGTCTTTTTAGGCAGCAGAAGTAGACTCGTGCCCAACACGCCGACGAAATGCTGCAATTCCATTCATCTGTGACGGCACGCGGTGTGCTAGAACTGGCTGGTTCTCGCCACAGGACTGGATGGCGGCCATCTCTTCCTAACGCCATGTTCAGTGATGTCAGGTTGGCAGCTTGAAACCAGCCACAGTAGGACGATTACACCACAGAAGCTGGCAAGCATTATTAACCAGGGCTTCTCCCTCCCCCCATAAAGCTGGTTATTAAACATAGATCAACAAGTGACTGAAGCCTGGCTAGTGTGGCTCAGTGGTTGAGCATTGACCCATAAACCAGGAGGTCACAGTTCAGTTCCCAGTCAGGGCACATGCCTGGGTTGCAGGCTCGATCCCCAGTGTGAGGCATGCAGGAGGCAGCTGATCCATGATTCTCTCTCATCATTGATGTTTCTATCTCTCTCTCCCTCTTCCTTCCACTCTGAAATCAATATATATATATATATATATATATAAAACAAAAACCAAGTGACTGAATTCATAGGAGGGTTCTTTGTGGCAATCAAGAAGTCCACTTAATATTGAAGTCTTCTGGTTATAAAATCATGGATTGAAGTCCTTGCACATAGAGTGGACACTATGGTTGAACAGTTCTGCCCCTATTGTAAAATATAATCATTTAACTTCTCCGGCTTTAAGATGACATTTTCAATGTCCTGGATGCTTTTCCCATTTGAGTGCTCGCTGGAGAAGTCGTGACTGTACGCCGTCCCGTCACTGATGGTCGACACTGTGTAGGACGCGCTGCGGAGGGCATCCGAGTGCGAAAAGCTGCTTCCAAACTGGATTTTATATTGATTCCAGTTTCTTCTTAGAATTGCTTGGACCTGTCAATCAAGAGGAAACAGAACAAGAGCAGTCCATTGTTTGAAATGAAGATATTATGTAATATCATAAGGTATATAGAAAGGCTTTTTTAAAAAGGCATTAATATTAGTGAATAATATTACCCCTTTCCTTTCTGTTTTTAAAAAAATTATCTTTGTTGTTGAAAGAATTACAGATGTTCCATCTTCATTCCCCACTGACCTCCTCCACCTCCCAACCTATTGCCTGTGTCTGTGGTCATGCACAGAGGCATGTAAGTTCTTTGAGTAATCTCTCTCCACCCACACATCCACCCCCGCCTTTTAAACTTAATTCAAAAAATTAAATTGAGCGAACCATCTTTATGTTGGGGAATCATTGCTCTTACTCTGTACTTATAGATTCCATTAATATTTTCCTTTCCATGCCTTATTTTTAAGCTTTCATAATGAATATGAATGTATTGGTGTGAAACAAATAGTCAACACAGACGCCATCACAAACTTGTGTGTGTAACTTTGAAGTTTATGACAATATCTTTAGAAACAGAATGAGATGATGAATGAGAGCATAAAAGAAGAGGGACAAGAGATGAAAGAAAAAGAAATAGGAGTACAGGGAATATAAATCATCATCATCATCATCATCTGCTTCATCATCATCATCTCCAGCAGCAGCAACAACCTTTCATTGAGTGACTAGCATACGTCAGGGGTTACGCTACATCCTTGGGGGGGAGGGGCGGGGAGCAGGGCTTCTGTCCTCATGGAGCTCACTCCCTCCCTGAAGGGAAAAAGTCCCGAACAGATAATTACAATGAAATGAGAAAAGCTAGACAGGCAATGCTGTGGTGACTGGTTTTAACTGAGCAAATGACTCTGGTGTGATTTTCTTCAGACTGCGCCAGTGAGGCCCATGACTCACTCCCACTTGACACCCGGGGCATCTCCAGGTGTCTGAGGAGAGAGGAGGCTGGCTTGGGGACCATCCATGTCTTGTTGTAAGTCTCTAAGCCACATTCCAGCGACTGCTCTGTGTCTTTTCAAAGCATGAACAGCTTTGAATGGTCTTCCTTGCCCAGCCTGGCGTGGCTCAGTGGCTGAGCATCGAGCTACAAACCAGGAGGTCACTGTTCCATTCCCCAGGGGTCAGGACACGCACCAGGGTTGTGGGCTTGATCCCCAGCGTGGGGTGTGCAGGAGGCAGCCCATCAACAATTCTCTCTCCTCATGGATGTTTCTCTCCCCCTCCCTCGCTCTTCCTGTCTGAGAATGTAGTCTTCCTCAAGCTCCCTATTCCTTGGCCCTTTGATTACTGCCTCAAAGAGAGTTTGAGCATCTGATTTTCATGCTAATTCAAGACCCCTCGTTGTGTGTGTTACTAAGGGGTGGACTGACTGAAGATAGTCACTATATAGTTTCTGAGTGGAAGGAAGTAGAATGCAACTGCGTACAAAATATTCTACTGAGTGTTAATAAGAAACGGACAGGAAGTCACACCTTAGCTGCGAATGCAGTACTTAGAGTCTTAAAAAGGAAAAGCTTAAACTCTAAAAGCCCAAATGGTTTTTGAACTATCTAAACTGCCTTGGTTAAGATTAGCACCCTGGGCTCCTATCATCAAACACACACACATACACACATACACACACATACACATACACACACAATGGAAGTTAACAATGAGCCTAATTAAAACCTATAGGCGTTTAGGCATCTGTTTGTGGGTGTTAGTCTCCATAAAGGGGTGATGCTTTTCATCTGCTTCCTTAAATACAAGTTCAGTTATCCGGGCCATCACAGAACTGGAGAGCAGTTATTCCACTTGGTTCTGGACGGATAGCTTCAACAGGACGTTAATGTGGCCGTTTTTAATAAACTTTCAATAAGAACAGTTTAATAGGGAAAGATAACAAGGAAACTTGCCATTGGACGGGAAGACAGCCTGATGTTATTAAAGATATTAAGACGTTTTTCATTGTTTTACATCTGTGTTATATAAATAGCTGGGCCAACTGGTTAGAATATTATATTACAACTCTCTATACCCCTCAGCAGCTGGTAAGGAACAAATGCTACACTCAACCTAAGTCAATGAAAAGATATTTAATGGAGCTTCATAAAAAATTCTACCCAGTTCTCATTACAGAATACGGGTCCTGTTGTTCTCAACACAATTTTATTGACTTTGTAAAAATAACCGCTCTCAAGTATTGTGGTTCTGACTGGCCAGGGCCCTGCTGATGACTAGAGTTCCTAGTTTGTGCAAACAGTGCACATTTTTGTCCACACGGACGAGAGATGAGATGAGGGAATGGCACCCGAGCACTTGTCAGGCCGCAGTTATCTCACTAGTGAGAAATGCAAATAGACATTCTGCCTAGAAATAAATAGCGTGTGAGAGTAAAACAAAAGCAGAGACACTGAGCTACAGCAAGCGATTCGACCTAACGTGGGACACGAGAGGGAAATGGATCCATACATGACATCGCTGGAACCACACACCATGAACCTGAAAGCTGGGTTTTCATGTTGTGAGCGTGTGAGAGGCGGAGGGAAAGACAGTAAAGGCGGGATGACGGTGGTTCTCAAGAGGAGAATGAGTCAGGCACAGCAGGGTTACATCTTAGGAGACGAAGAGCAGGGGACAGAAGTTGCAGATGGGAGGAGCCGAAAGATCTGGCAACGACCTGGCTCACGGATTTTGTAAGATTGAAACTTTTCACTGCCAAAGTGCTCTCAATGTGCGGACGTGGCAGAAGATCAAAGCTGTGTCCCGTTTGCTTACTCAGACAGAGTGCAACTCAGCGCTGGCCATGAGTGAGCCAATCCCTGGGCACTTTTTCTAAATTAAAGGGCCAATTTGAGATTTCACCCCAATATGATTAATGTTTCTGTTTTTTAATGTATCTTTTAAAATGAGCGACCTGACAAATCTAGTAAGGAATCTAGCATGTACCGAGGCTGCACCACGGTGCTAAATCTTTATGTTCCTCTCTTCCGTTAATCCTCGTGGGCCCTGTGTGAGGAACGTGCTGTTATTTTTTTTAGGGTTAGAGTATTGGCCAAGGTGCCCACCCAGAGCCAAGTGAAATCTTTGGGGTTTAAATGCATTGCCGCACCTGTGCTTTTATTCTATGCTGCCTCCTATCACCAAGTATTTTATTAGTAATTATGTTTTGTACATTTTCAATTTTCCCCTTATAAAAATCACACATGTTTCTGCCAATGCAGAGGTGTATCTTTACACTTAACATGTTCTTTGCATGTTGTCCACATCCCTCTCATCTATGTTTAATTATAAAATCCCATGTAGGCAGCAAGTAGAATTGTCTAATTCAGCTTAAGACTTGAATGGTACATAACAATTGCTACTTGAATTGTATTATCAAAAACGATTCATCTATTTTTCTTGATTGTGTGTTCTGTCTGTACTTCTCACTGACTTCAGAAAACAGCCCCTGGCCCTCTAGAGAGAAGAATCCTGGAAGTACCACTTAGTGATATTAAAGGTAGCCTACTGCCAGACAGTTAGTTCTGCAGCCTGTTATGAGCAAATCACTACATACAGCAAATGCCTCTGTTCACAAATTAAAACATACGTCAATTTTAACTTTAACATTAAACTTGAAGTTTTACTCTTTGCCAAGAGAAAGAAGTAAAATATTAAGCCGAAGAAAGTGCTATCTAATTGTTTCTAAGATGCACATGATTGCCCGCGTTGACTTGTCTGGTGGGAACGGTTCTCTAAGGTCACGCTAACTGCTTCCATGTGTTCTCTGTCTGAAGCTCCGTGATCAGCTCACAGTTCCTGAGTGTCCCTGGCACGCTCAGCTGCTGCCTGGATTCCTAAACTTGGCTGAATGTTGCCCGAATCCTCCAGCAGGTTAAAATCTGTCCAGTGGATTAAAAACATACAGCGCTAGGCCAACGGAGTGCAAATGCCTGCACATCACGGCGCTCATGTGCAGGAGAAACCGAGCACTACCAGATTCTAGAATCCCGAAACTCCTCCGTTAGGACAGACTTGGACGGAGATGTGGAAATGTCCAGGACGACAGGGCTGTGGTTCAAATCCCAGCACGCCAGGCTCTCCCTGTCGAATCCACTGCAGCTCCTGCTTATGTAACCGAGATCTAATTTTCACAAATGCTCTTGTATCTACCGTAAAGCGGTTGCCGAACAACACATGTGGGCCAGGCAGGGGGAAAACAAACAAACAGAAAGCAGAGAAAGGGGAAAATACAACGAGCCCCTTCTCCTCCCTCCGAGAGGCCGTGCAGGTCCCGTGAGGTTCGGAGGGGCTGGCCCCGCACAGGTCAGCGTCCAGAGCAATAGGTCCCTTTCAAAGGCAGGTCCCGGACTCAGGAAACGAGAGTCCCGGACGGAGTGTCTCAGCGGGAGGCTGACTCTGCCCCTGGCCTTGACCTCCCAAATGGCCTGAGAAGAGGCTCCATGGATCTCTGTCCCGAGGGAAACAATATCTGAAATAGTTGTTCCTGGGGAATTCTTAATTCTGTCTCATGGGGTTTTAGTGTTTGTTATTTTTAAAGAAAAAAAAAATACGCTGCTCTTGTGAACACATTAAAGGAGTAACACCAACCACCATACCTCTCCGTTAAAGAAGCAGAAAATCGTGGAGACCAGAAGACCCTGGAACAGAAAGACAGAACCATCTGATTCCAAGCAGAAAAGATACGGTCCATCATTTAAAACCCGCTCACGGCCTCGGCGTCCAGCGAGACCTGTGTGTACAGTCCGTACCACACCCTCCAGGTGCCCCCGGCCAGCGTGTGCCCTCCTGGGAACCCCCCTGCTGCCCAGGTGGCCGCACCTCCACGCCCCCCACCCCGGCACTGCCCTCCCCACTGGCCCCCTGGCCCCCGCTGCCCCAGCTGGCCACCCACCTGGTAGTGCATGAGGATGTTCATGATGTAGTCGTACACCTCCTCCACGGGCCTGCCCTCGGGGCGCCACGGGAGCAGCACGAACTGGATGCCGAGCAGCGGCACGAGGATGAGTGTGGCCCGCACGGCCTTCATGTAGAGGTGGGACTCGGCCTGGTGCGTGACCTTCAGCTTCGTGATGAGCACACGCACGATGTTCAGCAGGAAGAAGAGGTTCACCTGGGGGAGGACAGACGGCGGATGGGGATTCCCACACGCAACAAACACCCAGATTTACACGTGAAAACATGTTATCTTTAAGTTCAAAACTGAACCTGAAGTTTTATTTTTAATAAATCTTTATTGTTGAAGTACGTAAGTTCCCTTTCCCCCCAAGCCCTCACCACCCTCCATCTGTGTCCATGGGCTGTGCACATGTGCACATGAGGTCTGCGGTTGATCTCCGCCCACCCCCTCTCCCCCCATCCTCCCCTGTCTTCCCCCTGAGGTTTGACGTCTGATCGATGTCTCCATGTCTCTGGATCTATTTTTATTCATCAGTTTATGTTGTTCATTAGATTCCACATACGCGTGAGATCATGTGATATTTATCTTTCTCTGACTGGCTTACTTCGCTTAGCATAATGCTCTCCAGGTTCATCCACGATGTTGCAAATAGTAAAAGTTCCTTCTTTTGTACTGCAGCGTAGTATTCCATTGTGTAGATGGACCACAGCTTTTTTATCCACTCATCTGCTGAAGAGCATGTGGGCTGTTCCCAGATCTTAGCTATGGTGAATTGTGCTGCTATGATCATAGGGGTGCATATGTCCTGTCTGATAGGTGTTTCTGGTTTCTTGGGATCTATTCCTAGAAGTGGGGTCACCAAAATCCAATTCTCTTTTTTGATAAAAACTCTCAGCAAAGTGGGAGATAAAGGGCTCGAACTTGAAGCTTGATCACATGCTTAGAGAAGGAAGTGAACTATAAAGTAAGCCACAGAGAGCGATCGCTCATCGTTTCCAAGACGCACGTGGTTCCAGTGTTGACGCTGGGCAGGAGAAGCAGGGCGAAGGGCCTTTGGCGTTGTGACTGTGAGAGTATTTTCTGTGTCTAGGAATAGGACATACTTTGTATTTCTGGAAGGTTGATTTATTAATGTAACAAGTACATCGACTTTAAAGGACGTAGGTTTGAGACAAGTAAAATGATGGTAGAGCTATGGTGGAGCTCACTTCGTTGAGGGATAGGGGAGTGTTTTTCTCAGTTCATTTTCTTAGGCAATTTTTTTCAAAGTTTTATTTTGGTTCAAAAACTCAAGCTTTTAAATAGTCTCAACTCAAACAATGGAAAGACTTGCTTTTAACAAGTTCTAGTCTTCGTGTGTCTCTGCTGTATCAGTGTCCAGGGTTCATATTATGTACATTCCAAATAGATGTTGCACCATAACAACCATTTTCATCTTTTTGGTTGATCCTTTCTATCTTCTTTTATTTTTATTTTTTTGTAATAATCCTCTCACCTCCTCCAAAACAGAACTGTAATCCTTTTTATCCTTAGACTAGATTGAATCCCATGTTTGAACTAGTTGATATTCAATTTACGACATCCTAGAGATTTAAAAAAAAATTGGCATCCACAGAGCTTTCTGTTATGTGACTCGCTTTCTGTAATTACATGTTTACTGTGCGCTAATAATTTTCCCCAAGAGAAAACATCTCCGTCGAAAGGGAGACAAAAAACTTCAAAAATACAGCGTGGCTAACTAAATTTCCCAGAAAATGGGCAGTTGTGCTGAAATACGGCTCCCCCCCCCCCCCCCCCCCC
>PVJC01015546.1:0-34903 GCA_004026665.1 Murina feae
CCAGACGAGACCTGAACCACAAGACAAGCTGCTCCCTTTGCTGCATCAAAGATCCCTTGGGCAGGGTCTGCGATATGAAACGATGTGAGAATGCAGGCTGCGCCTCCAGCCTAGGACGGCTGAGAGGAAGCTTGGTAAAGGCAGACAACGCACAGAAGCGGGCCGGTCAGGAGGGCCTGCTCAGTAAAGCTATGGTCCCAGGTCGGCCTTTGTCTCACTGCAGGGATTAAGGCTCTCACAGCTGATCCTTTACAGACACACATATACACAGACATATATTATTATTCATAATAATACTTTGATTTTTTTCTGTTTTAAGAAAAAATATTTCCATGCATTTTCCCACTTTTCTTTGTATTATTCTTTCTTTTTCTTTTCTTTCTTTTTTTTTTTTTTTTTTTTACTCCCAGCAATCATTTTAATTAGACATAGTCCTCTGGGGACATACGATCTTTAAAAAATATAACCTTTAACCTTTTGCAAACACTTTGTTTTAAATAATGTTGTTCTCTCCACAGGAATTGTGTGCTTGGGAGCTATCTGCACGCTCACTGAAAACACTGGTGCTCCATCCGGGGTTCAGTACCAACCGGACAGGACGTACAGCTATGTAAACATTATTTAAAATTATTCCAACATAAATACTCTTTTAAAGCCACATACCACAGCTTTTAGCTCATAATGCCCATAGATGCCTTAATGAAATGCCATTCAAAGCTACCTCACTGTTTAACGCTTACCTGGAGGTTCTAATATTATGTAAACAACATCCTCTACACTTCTCTAGAACAAGTGCCACGTGTGGTGAATTCCGACTGCAGATTGGAGATTGGAGACTAACTAGTCTGAGCCAAATCACCGACGTATTCTTTTACCTGGTCAGTTACAGGAAGTTAGTCACAGGATGACTTGTTCCACAAGGTGTTGATTCTTACATAACTTATAATTAACCAGTTTTCAATAGTGTTCACCCCTGAGGGACCTGACCTGGTCCCTCATAAGATGTCTTTGCACATCTTTGCAAATGCAGTTTGCATTGGTTGTCAAGGAGTCAAGGTCAACCACAGATGGTGCCTCCACGGCTGAAGGAGCAAAGGTCCTAAGCCCATGGAATCCCACGGTACATAGGAGGAGTCTTCTCAAAGTCAGGGAGCAAAGGAGCAACAGAAGGAGCCAGGATGTTTCCTTCTCAGCAAACTGGGGACCCTCACGCGCCAACGTGCTGCTGGGATCCACAGCAGATGCCTTAGCCCCCTGATGCACCTAGGGAGGAGGGGGAAACCCAGAGAGCAGCGAGAGCTGATGACCCGGAAGAAAGGCTTGAGGTCTGCTAACTTTGAGACAATGACTCTCAGTACTCGAGCTCCTTCTGTGTGCTGCTCACTGTGATGCCTGTTTCCGTCCTGATGTCCATATTCTTGGGTTTCCTGGTTAACCTGTCTCTGGTAGAGTCTTTGCCCAAAGCTGTTAACAAACCAGCCTTGGCCAAGCTCTCATCCTCATTGCCCAGTGCAGACGGAAGGCAGCCAGAGTCTCCAGCACATGGTCAGGTTACTGGCACCTACGGAAGCATGTCCAGAAATGGAGGAGTGACACCCCGAGGACTGGCCTTTAGCCCCACAGGAGTAAGGGGCAAGGAGAATGGGTAATGACAAACATAGCTTGAAGATTAGTGGCTTCAAACCTTAATCTTTGAAAGTCCGTAACTGATCGTGCTGCAACTGGAATCAAAGGAACATCTCTCTTCCTTTGATGGCCAAACTTCATCAACTACACACCTCCAAGACTAGATTTTGAGGTTTTTGAGAAAAATACTGTACATTGTTTTTTTAGGGCAGATTCACAAGGTGCTATTTTTATAAAAAACCTTCTCAGTCGCTGTCTTCCGAGAACATCGACATTATTTCTTCATGTGCAGGGCGTCCTGGAACTTGGTGCTGGTGTACCGGGCCTGAAAGCCTTTCTTGTTGATGGTGTCATCCGTGTGGAAGCGAATCATCAGAGAATCCCCTGCAGAGTAGATTTCTTCCAATGGCTGAGGGAAGGAGAAAGGAAAATAGGGCATTTGAAGCCACATGACTGTGGTTGGAGTTTAAAATAAGGATGAGCCAGGACCTTACCCAGACATGGGATGGTTGATGGTGCCATGAGGTACCCCTGGCACCAGAGACTCTGAAGAGCACCAAAACCAGCTCCCCGTTGAAGGAGCTCATTGCAAATTCTGCTCCAGGAGCTCCCAAGCCCTGCTTTTCCAAAGCCAACCCTGCACCCAGCTCACATAGAGCTGATTACGTGCATAGATGGGCCAGGCACTGGTCTACGCGCTTTCGGATCTTATCTCATGCAAATCTTACTAAACTTGTCAAGGCAGGTGCAATCTCCATCTTATGCTTGAGGAAACTGAGACTCAACTGCACACCGACAGGCAGGACCCAAACCCTGGTCTTTCTGGTGATAAAGTGTGTACTGTGAATCACCCAGCGCTAGGGGCACCATGGTGATTGGTTTGATTTGACTGATTTGATTTGATTGATACGGTTTGATTGATTGCTTTGATTAAAAGGTGATACTAACACTTTCCGGCTTTTAAAATATATTTAGGTGGACTTACTCCTGAAGTAATTAAGTGTTGACAAGGGACGAACACAAAATTAACAAGGAAGCATGAAGGAAAGAACATAGGTTGCTGCTACCTGCCGGGTGCTAGCAGAACCACACCGGACTTCCCACATATTTCACTGCTCAGGACGCCCGTGGACCCACATTTTGAAAGATGTTATCTATGGAAGACGCATTGGTTACGTCACACATTCGTCCTTTCTTTTTGGGGAGGTACAGGAAGATGAAGGGAAATATTCAAAGACATATAAATGCCAATTTGAGGTTCTGCTTAGCACTGGTGACTCCAAAATGTATTGGCTATGTATCCAGCCAATAGCAAAGAAGCTTGAGTGATGAGCCTCAGGGCTGAGGGCTGAGGGCCTGGTGTGGGCAGCGCCCAGCGTGGTGCAGCCGGAGTGGGACCAGGACGCTGTTCTGCTGGTCCACACACCTTGCCTGAGCACCAGCTACGGCAGGCCTATGGCAGGCGCTGGGAAGTGGTGAGCAAAAGGGCTCTGCCCTGTCCCGGGGAGGTCGCCCGGGAGGGAGGTGACAGTGAGAAAAACGATGATGATCTTGATGATAACCAAGGATGGCGATTTGTAATTTCCACAGGCATTTAGTTGTCCTGGCGGAGAGAACTGTAAATATACAAAAGTACAACTGAACATTTAAAGAGCCTAAGGCCAAATAAAAATGGGGGTGGGGTAGGTGCTTTGCAGAAATAGGAAAAAGTTGTAAGTGGAAAATGCTCTTCTGTAGCTGACTTCCGCCCAAGGCCTTTAGGAATTGGTCCCTGGCTCCCTCCCAACCTCCTCTCTGACCATTCTCCCCATTTCCCACTTTTCCCGGCAGAACAGGCCTCTTGGTGGTGTGCGTAAGTGGGTGTCTGATTCCACTACTCACGCTCTTCATCACCGTGCTCTGTCCCCTGGGCCCAGCGGACTGGGACTCACCCCAGAGCCACAGAAACGGCCGAGCCTGGGCGCCGTGCTGTCGTAGCCGTCGTAGGCCTCCATGTAGTCGTAGCCACAGTCCGCCTCCTCCTCGACTTCAAAGGTCCGGAATATCAGCTCCACACCGTAGCCATCCTCCGCCACAATCACCCAGTCACAGCGGGCCTGGCTCGGGTAGTTGTTGTCCCCAAACTGGGCGTGGGAATAGAGCTCTTTGGTCTGCACTTCGGCCTTCAACCTGCCCCCGCACTCTGGAGCAAAGAGAGAACCACGATGCCCCTTGGCACAGAGAACCCACTTGCCACCCCCACTCCCCACTTCCCAGGCTGGGACTTCTCTCTGCACCCTCATTCCAGGCCAGTTTTGTCTGCAAAGCCTGTGTGTGCCCTGTGGGAGAGGCCAAACAAGTGCCATGGTTCCATTTTAGAGAGGAGTAAACAGAGGCCTGTGAGTCTGAGTTTCAGGGCTCATTGCAGGATCCAAATTGAGCCTTACAGCCAAAGTCCTATGTCCCCAGGCTGAGCCATGAAAAGCCTCTGGGAATATCTGAGCATATTGCTGAAAACGCTGCCTGCCTGGATCTTGACCACTTAACTGCTGGGAAGAGCTAGACCCATCTGCCAAGGGCTCACAGCAGCCCAATTGACTTGCTGTAATTTGTGACTTTTGCCAAAAGAGGGCACCAAAAGCACATCAGAACTGCTGGTGAGTCTGAAACCGAAGCGCTGCAGAGCAGACTTGACAGGCTCCTGCATTTCAGAGCACTGACCACAGGCACCCTTGAGGCCCCTGTGCCTGTCACCAGTGAGCTTACCTCATACTTTGTATTCTGTAGTCTTGGCTTCTGGGGTTTTTACTAGAACTGTAACTCTGCTTGGCCTGGGTCCCCTGCTACCCCGTGTCAAGGCCACTTCAGGCCACAAAATATAAATGGATAAATGACAGTGATCAGAGATTAGAAAACACCAGCAACTTCGGAAGCAAATCACTTGTTGTCTCTCCTCAAGGTGTTCCACGCTTCCGAGAGGCTCAGAGCTCCCTGGGGCCTGCCTCCTGCCTCGTCCGGGCCCAGCTGGCCCCAATCCTGTCTGACTGCAACTCCCGGGCCCATCTGTGCTCTGGCTTAGAATCTTCTAGGTGTGAGCCTTGGAAAACCTCACGTCCCTGAGATGTCGCTGGCAATGAAATGGGCACAGAGCAGGGCAGGATGACTTCTGTCTCTCCTGCCAGATCCCCTCCATCCTCAGGAAGCTGATCTCCAGGTCCACCTGGGTGGGCCCCCTGCCCTCTGTCTCTGGGTTGGGTTCAGCCAGGGGAAGGACCAGCAGATGAGAGGAGCGAGGAGATAGGGCAAGGTATTTAGCCCCAGGCCCCTTCCCTGCCTGGTCACGGAGACTGCCTTCTTCACCTAAAATTCACAGCTCCTGTCCAGGTATCCTCTGCTTACCCCCGTTCTGTCACCAGGCTCCAGAATCTACGCCCTCACCTGGGCCAGGGGTAGTAACAGTAAGGTGACCAGACATCCTGCTTTTGGTGGGACAGTCCCAATTTTTAACAGTTTGTCCCGCGTCCCACGGCGTTTTAAAAAAGTCCCGATTAGTCTTTGTAATATTTTAAGTAATAATAAAAAGAAAAAGAAATTCTCTCCCCCCTCTTCCCCTCCCCCGGTCAATGGTGTACCGCTTTAAATCTGGTCACCTTAAGTAACAGCCCTATAGTTTAGTCCAGGTCGCTGCACTGTCCCTGTGGTGTCACCACACCCTGCCCGCCCCTTTGTCAATAGTCCCTTATTAAATTCTCCTCAAATAAAGGCTCCATCTGAGTGTTCCCCCATTTCTTGCTGGGACCCCTATGCTCTGCCTGTAGGGTCAAGAGAGTGAAGTCACTAGTCCATGGCTTTTACATTTCCTGCCGGGAAGCCGGAGCCCGGTGAGGAGCTGAGGGAGTGAGATAATGGAGTCTTTTCTAGAAGGAAAGGACAGCTACACCGCCTGTGGGTGCTGGTTGTCATTTGGTTTTACCCGACTCCTATTTCCTGGTTCTAAAAACCAAGAAAGCTGAGAGCTGGGGCTGAGGTTCACAGGGTCCCCTGATCTCAGAGTCTGAGTGGGTCTCGGGCAGCCGCCACTCAGCCAAAGGGCCACGATCTTACGCCAGAATCAGAGTCCACACTGCTTCCTGGGTCCCATCCCAGGCAGTGGCATTTGACTGGCCAAAGAGCAGAGCCAGTCTTCTTACTGACATTCTATTTAACAAAGCGAATGTCAGTTATAAGCACAGATTTCCTCCAAAGGACCGCATGCAGCTCACATTTCAGTGAAGGAAAAGCAACCGGGAGCAGAACTATTTTCCCTTTTCTGGAAAATAAGGACGGGACCTTAGAAAGGGCTGCTCTCCAGCGCTCAGCGCCCGGACTTCTGGGTTGCACAGACCAGCAAAGTCACAAATGCCTTTTTAAAGAGAGGACGGGAGGAAGGAGGGGGCGGAGGAACTGGCGCCAATAAAATGCTGCCCACTTTAAACGTTGCCAGTCAAGGGCATTAAGGGAAACAGCCTTCCCCTACGGCTAGCGGCCCATGGTTCCTTTTCAACGGGACACGCTCTCCCATGGCCTCCCGCGCCACAGCCCTGATGAAAGGCGGCCCTTCCCTGCCTTCCCCATCCACCTCCAGCCCACGAGGCGGGGCCCCGCACCTGTGCTGTGCTCCGCCTGGAAGCCTTTCCTCTGCACCGAGGCGTCCGAATAAAACCTGAGGAACAGGCTGCTGCCCGCAGCCACCACGGGGTCCGGCTTCCTGCTGCCGCAGAAACGGCCGAGGATGGGGGCCAGGGGGTCGGGCCCGTCGTACACTTCCAGGTGGTCGTAGGCGCATTCCTGGTGCTGCTCGACCTCAAACTCTGTAAACGTCTGGAGGTGGAGAAGCGCAAGGTGAGGCCAGGGCTGGGGTTCAGCCGGGGGAGGGGAAGGACCCGGGGGGGGGGGGGGGGGGGGGGGGGGGGGGGGGGGCAGGACGCGCGTCTGGCTGCAGAGGAGCCGCAGTGATCGCGGTGGCATCTGTGGAGAGGCCTGGACTGGCTCCTCTCTCCGTCCCGGGACCCCAGGAGGCAAGGACGTGAGCCGCTGCCACTGTGCAGACGGGACGGGGCTCGGCGTGGCGGCGCCCGTGCTCCTCCCATCACATCACGCAGAGCGCTCCTCGGCCACGAGCTGCTTTAAGTGCTTACAAATATCCTTCCTCAGGGCCCTGCGACGTGTCTCCCGTGTTCATCCCCGCCTACGGACAGGAAACTGAGGCCCAGAGCAACCAGAGGACTAGCCCAAGGTGCCTGCTTGCACGGCCACGCCCTTACCCTCGCACTACACCGAGCAAACCTGCGCACAGACGACGCGCGTGAGCTTATGCGGCCACACCGCTCCCGTAGGGACTGACCCCGGTAGGGACTGACCCCCGTAGGGACTGACCCCCGTAGGGACTGACCCCGGTAGGGACTGACCCCGGTAGGGACTGACCCCCGTAGGGACTGACGTTAGCAGAATGCCTTTTCCCAGGCAGAGCCCTGCGTTTTCTCACTCAATCCTGCTGATGCTGGGAGGGAAGAACTATTCTTATCACCAATGTGCAGAAGGGGAAACTGAGTCTTAGAGCAGTTAAGCGGCTTGCCCGAGCTTAAATAGCTAGAGGATGGAGCTGGACTTGACTCCAACCCACACTTCTAACCATCACCAGGCCATACTGCCTCCCTCCTCCCCGTCCCCCCCCCCCAAAAAAAAGTAGGATTTCTCAGGCATTGGGCAGTTGACTGACTGATGGCTTGCCTACGGGACAGGTGAGAGGGGACAGTGTTTAATACAGACTCGGATCAAAAGACAGAGTGGGGAGAGAGGACAATAGTTGGGGTGGGGAGATCTCAATTCACAAGAAAGGGACTGGAGAGACAGCGCAGGGATGGGAGGGGAGAGGGGCCATTAGCAGTGAAGGCCTTCACAGGAACGACATGCACATGTCCCTGGGACACCTCTGGCTGTCCCCAGGCAGCGGAACACCAGCTACTCAGAAGCATTCAACTCGCATTCTATGGCAGCAGAAAAATAGAGCATGGTCAATAAATCCACCATCCACTTCCCAAGGAAGTTCTTTTAAAAACTAGCGCATATGCGTATGGACCTCAGATAAACTTGAGGTCTGGCCTAACTGTGGCCACTGTGATAAGTGGCTTTCGTTCTTTAGTACCTTAAAGAACAGGAAAAGACATTTGCAGCAACCACTGGTGGCCCTTGGACAAGAAGCTCATGGAGTTGTGCAGATTGCGAGTTCCTGACCACAGGGGGCGCCATTCCCCCGCTGCGATCAGATATTTATGTTGCCATTGGGAACATTTCCCAGCAGATGGCAGTCTCCGGGAAGGATGCCTTTCTCCAAGGCGCTCTTTTCAGTTCACCAGCACCCAGACTCAAGGCTATTTTGATCAACTCAGGAGAGCAGCACCTGACAGCATTACTCACATGAGCAGCCATGCATAGGAGGTGCCCACTGTGAGCACCTGTGATCAGGGGCCCTGCCTTCTCCACCCCAGGCCTGGCACAGAGAGACACCAGCACCCACGTTCCAGCCCTCACTGTCCTCACTGTTCTCACCAGTTAGCACCCTAGCGAACCCCAGGGCCATGGTCTATTCTCCTTTGCTCCTTCGCTCTCCCTGTGTTATTGTCCGTAATTCAGAGGGACATTCACATGTCTTCTGAAGAGCTTACTCATCCCCGGAGTCTAAACAAACCCATTTAAAAACTGTTTGTCTCGAGGACAGCAACTTCTCCAGCTGGCAGGAGAGGCTGTGTTAGGCTCCAGGGCCTGGGAGTCCCTCGGGGCTGAGAAAGAGACTTGAAGGAAAGACGCCTTTATCTTGGAAATCACTGGGCGTGGTGTGCAGGCCACAATCTCACGCGCGGGGATGGGACTTTAAGGAAAGGTTTGGGAGACGCGTGTTTTAAATTCCAGAGTGAATGTGTTAATTTGTAAAAAATTTACAACAGGAAACAGATCTCAAACAGCACCATGTGGCAGGTTCTACCTCGAACCGGTGCCACGGCGAACAGGTGCTACCCATGGGGCTCGCCTCGCCTGCCTCCTTGCGCCGAGGGCTTTATGTGAATCCTCTTTTCATCTGCACAACAGCCCCACGAGGAGGCGCCCCCGTTTTCCAGATCATGAAACCGAGACCTGGAAATGCTGAGTCACTTCCCCGAGTTTCAGAGCTGAGACTCTCACCATGTGTCTCTGACCCTGTTGTCCATTAACTACGAAAAGGACTCACGAGTTTCACCCTGTGGCCCGCGGTGGAAGAAATGTTCCAGGAGCACTCCCGCCTGCTGGGGTATTTGTCAGGCCAGTTGGGGCTCGCCAGGGTCCCCTCTGCACTGCTGATCTTGTGCGCACAGCCAGCTGCGGGGAGGGAGGGGAGGGAGAGACACACAGAGAGAGAAGTACTTCACTCGGGGGCATCATAGGAGGCATCCTAAGAACCCCTCCCCCCTCTCTCCATCGGTCACACGGTCACTGCGCAGTGTGGGAGCTGGAGTCAGCCTGAATCAGGTGTCACCTGGCTTAGGGACTTGTCGCTCTATTTGGCGTAGCCGCCTTCCTGGTGGTGGCTCAGGAACCAAGTAATCTTTCTTACTATTACTATTCACATCATGGTTATCACCAGGAATATGGCAGAGTTCGTGGTTAAGAGCACAGGCCCTGAGGTCGGATGCACCCTGACTCAAGTCTTGGTTCTGCCACCTTCAAGCTGGGACTTTGGGCACTTACCTAAATCTTGGTGTCCTGATCTGTAAAAGGGGTGCCAGCCTCACGCATAGGGAGGTCATGTGAAGTAAGTGAGATGCTTGTGAAAGGCTTAGCAAGTGCTCACGAAGATCTCCACCACGATGCCTTCGTATCTATGCTCCTTTTACTCTTTTAGAGCAGTTTCATGTGGAGGCTAAGGCTGTTGCCCTGGTTACCTGCTCGATGAGTAGCATTTTGACCAACAGCTAGAGTTTGTCTCCCTCTGTGGTGGGTGCTGTGCTAAGCATTCTGAATGCATCCTTCTCATTTTGTCCTTCCTACTTCCCAAATGAGAAAAATAAAAGTTTAGAGCAGGTAGGCGACCTGATGGTAACGGTTGGGGTCAGGACTCGAACGGGGCCTGCCTTCGCTATCACTGACTAGGAAGTAGAGGGAGCTGAGGAGGGGCGCCTCGTCCCTCTGTGGTTTCAACTGAGGGAGCTGGAGGGGCAGTTAAGAGCAGGTGGGGGGGGGGGGAGCGGCTGCAGGAGGTCCCTGCTGCTCATCCCTGCCCCACCCTAGGGGAACCCGCAGGAAGGCAGCCATGGCTCAGCTGGCAGGACCTCCGTGGACTTTATATCCCCCGTGGCCTCCCCCACACCACATGAGGCACACATTGTTCTGGCCGAGGTCCACCTCACAGGGGGTTAACAACAAGTTCCAGAATGACAGCTCCTTCCAAGTTCTTCCAACCCGCCTCCCAACCCAACCCATGACTGCTCATGTCTGTGTCCCAGGGCTGGGCTTGGGGGCAGCTGCATCCTGCTTCTAAGGATATCTTAGCTCATCCTGTAACAGTCTAGGAAGGGCCTGCACAGACTGTTTATCCCTCGCCCTGGATGTCCTTCGCAGAGCCCTGCGGCTGGGGCCAAGGCCTGGAGGCCTGTGTGTTTATCCGAGATGTTCACACTCCCTTTAGAGGGCGGGGTGAGAACATAGGACGGCCTTTCCCAAAATGACTGGACAGTCAAAGCCATCTGGTCCTGAGAACTCCCAGGAGTGAATGAAGCAGGGAGCAAAGTTGTCCCAGTTCTACTTTGCTATTAGACCTGCATATGGTTAATAATATTATGACACAGATGCTTAATATCCGCCAGGCTGTCTGAAATACTTTCTAGGCATTCTCTTGTTTAACCCTCAGAAAAACTTTAAGAAGGGGGTAGGTTTAGCCCCCTTTTAAACAGAAGAGGAAACGGAGGCTCAGAGAGGTTAAGTAACTTCTCGAAGGTCACACAGCTAGTAAGTAGCAGAGCCAGGATTTAAACCTAGGTCGCCTGAGCCTGGAGCCTGGGGGGTTAACCACTTTGCAATAACAACTCCAGGAGAGCACATGCGGGCCCCACATGCCTCCTGAAGGAGTGAGCTGCCCTGAGAACATCAGTCCTCAACAGGAGAGCAGAGGGCAGGAGGGGGCAGGCAGATGCCCCGCCTCAGTGGGGCTCACTCTGACACCCAGCACACTCCTGGCAGCCTGGAGTAGGTTGCCAGTGCCCCTCCCCCCTCCTCAGCCCGAGGTCCAGCCTCACCCTCTTTACAGTCGTGTCCGTTCTCGTGTAGCCGGTAGCCGTTCCTGCACCGGCACAGGTAGCTCCCGAAAGTGTTGACGCACTCGTGCTGGCACCAGCCGTTGTCCTTGGCGCACTCATCCTTGTCTGGGGAGAACAATGGACTCTCCTTAGGGGAACTGCCACCTTGGGATGGTCGCTCTCAGCGCAGAATCCTACTCAAAAGTAGCCTCCCTACCCCATGATGAACATACAATGACAAGCATATGACTGAACTTACCAGTAAAAGTGATGTTATAAAAAAAAAAAAATAGTAGCCTCCCTGACTGCCCTGACTCTGATTATCCTCTACAGGGAGGAGGAGGGAGGCAGCATGTGTTGGGGGTCACATGGCCCTGGAATATATGCAATTCCCCAGGCTACTAAAGCACTTATATATATGTCCGCCATCCCTTCTCCCCACCAAAACAAGGAGCTTCTTAAAAGGATGGGCTAATGTTAACAATAATAAAAATACTACCATGTACTGAGTATTTACTATGCAATGGGCACTCTCCCAAGCACTTTCCATACATATCTAAGTCAATTCTCACACCCCTTAGGAGGAAGGTGCTTATGCTCCCATTTTACAGGTAAGAAAACTGAGGCTGAGAATGCCAATGTGCCTAAGGTCACTCAGGGAGCAAGTGGCCTAAGTGACTGGAGGCCTGGGGTCATCATTCACGATCCCATGCCACCTCCTGCCTGTGGAGTAGGTAAGTGTGGGGCCAAGTGCCAACCCTGCTCCACTAGTTCCAGCTGTTCTGACCTCAGGCACCCTTGACTTGCATGCTTCAATTGCCTCATCTCTAAAGTGGAGTCAATACTGGCTCCTTACCTCACAGGACTGTTGAGAGGAGGAAATGAATTAGTTCAAGGAAAGCCCTTAGATCAGCATCCAGCCTGGAATAAGTGTTAGTTTTATTTATTACTAGAGACCCAGTGCGTGAAAATTTGTGCACTTAGGGGGTCTCTCAGCTCAGCCTGCACCCTCTCACAGTCTGGAACCCTTCGGGGGATGTCCACCTGCAGGCTTAGGCCCACTCCCTGGGGGATTGGGCCAAAGCTGGCAGTCAGACATCCCCCTGGCAGCCCTGATGGCTCAAGCCATCTGTTAGACATCCTTAGAGCTGTAGAGGAAGCAGGAGAGGCTCCCGCCACCACCACTGCACTTGCAGCCATCAGCCCGGCTTGTGGCTGAGCAGAACTTTCCTTGTGGGAGTGCACTGGCCATGAGGGGGCAGCTCCTGCGTTGAGTGTCTGCTCCCTGGTGGTCAGTGTGCATCATAGCGACCAGTTGTTCCACAGTTAGAGTCAATTTGCATATTACCCTTTATTATATAGGATGATCTTTGAACTCAAGTGGTAGGAGGTGTTAGTGTTATCGTTCTTCTAGCTCAAGCCAGGGCAGTATGCAGCCCTCTCCTGAGACAACCTCTCCTTTGATAGCAGAGGACTAACTTTTCTTCTCTCCCCTGCCCCCCCCCCCCGTAACTGCAGGGGTCAGGGGTCAAGGTGGCATCTCCTCTCTGTAACCTCTGCCCACTGCAGATAATAGGCCACTGAACTGTATATCTTAGTCACACCCTCTTGTTCCATGAGGACAGGTAAGAATCCTTGGGCAACATTTGAAGAATAGGTGAGGATCTTCTATCACTAGCTCTGGAACCACAAGCCAGGGGCTGCAGAGAACACCATCCTGCCCACAGCTTGATTTCGGGCTTCTGCCTGCAGAGCTGGGAGAGTACGTTTCTTTCGTTCTAAGCCATCTAGTGGGTGGCAATTGGTTATGGAACTACTGTGAGGCAGGGGCATCAGGCAGAGAGGGGTGGCCAGGTGCCCTGAGGCTGCGAGTGGCAAAGCCAGGGGGCCCTCAGCACCGTGGCCTCGCCTCCAAGCCCCCGCACCTGAGAAGAAGTGGGCCCGGAAGCCGCGTTTGGAGACCGTGTTGTCCGACTTGAACTCCACGCGCATGTTGTTGCTCTGCGAGGTGATGACCTCGGGGGTCTCGGAGCCGCAGAACCTGCCGTGCAGCCTGGCATCGGGGGACAGGCCGCTGCGCACCTCCACGAAGTCGTACTTACAGACCTGAAAGCAAGTGATGTGGGGAGCTGCCTGGTGCCCGCATGTCCGTGCCCCTGACCCCTGCTCTGTGGGATCCCATTCCTGAGAACTGCACCCTGCCAGGTGGCCAGACAGGCTCAGTCAGGTCTAGCAGGAGGGTTCTCTCGACTCCCACTGGGACCCCTCCAGCCTGAGGGACAGATCTGGGCACACCTGACTATATTCTCTGGCCGTAGGGCTCTGCCTGGACCCCGACTGACTTGGTCATCCCATGACCATTGCCCAAGGGTGGGAATAGGCTGTTTATTCTGGTCCCCAGCTGCACCTTACTCTCCCCATTCCCCTCAGCCAGACACTAACCCTGAGATTCCTTCCCCAGGGGACGTGCCTGCCCAGACCACCTCCCCCCGCCCCCATCCAAGACTACCTCCTCCACTCTCGCCCTGCTGCTCCTTGGATTTATCAGCGACAAGAGGCCCAAGCACCCTCTCTGCAGAGGATGTGCAGCTGAGACTGCTGTGCAAGCCATCCCCGGGTTCTGCGCAGCTAAGATGCACAGGAAGCCGCCTTCCCGCTGGCTGAGCCCTTCGGGAGTCACAGCCCAACACAATCCCCAACCAGTTAGAACACAGCCACGTACATCATTGCCTTCCAGCTCAAACACTTCAAACTGAAGGGAGATCTGGTACTGAGCGGGGGCCACCACCTGCCACACACAGTTTTTGTTGGTGGGGTAGTCCTTGGGCCACCCAGGGCTGGTGATGGTTCCATTCAGCTTGGTAAGGAAGCCGCCACAGGCCACTGCATGGGAGAAACAGAAGCACGATTGGTTTGGTGTTAGTTCCAAGTGACTGCAATTTCCCTGAAGCAGCACTAGGCCCTGCTGTTCTTCAATAATAATAATAATGATAATAATAATAATAATAATAATAATAATAATAATAAAAGGTTAGACAATCTGAACCAATGAATTCAGCGTCCTTTCTTCTAGTCCATTTCACCGGAGGATTTGGAGGGATAAAGGTGAGGACAAGGCTTTCCTGCTTTTAAAAATAAGGTCAATGCCTTTGTGCTGACCTGTCACCTCACATGACATGGACCAAAGGAGAGTTAGCAATGTTTGCACCAGGCTATGCTCTGTACCTGGTTTACGTAAACAGGCAGCCACGCAGGTGAGCAAAGATGACAGGGCACCAGCCAGGCGGAAATGGAGCGAATGGAATGCGCTCTTAGCTGAGCCACACCCAAGTGCTCATGGTTTTCCTTCACTCTTATCCTCTACCTTAGTAACCACATGAATTTTACGCGGTCCCAGGAGAAAATAAGCAAAGGGTCCAGTTACAGTTCCTAGGATGGAGTCCATGTCGTTTGGCCAGTCCTCTCACACTCACGACGTGATTGAGTTGGTTCTCCCTTCGAGAAGGAAGGTGGGTCGTCTGCCACAGCTATCCTCGCTCCTTCACAGTCAGCCAACGCCCACCTCTGCTCCACTTCCCCTAACATTTGTCCCCCACCCCCTCTCACTCCAGCGTGGCAGGTCCAACACCTACCTTCACATGCCTTCTTATCGGCGGCCAGCTCGTAGCCAGGGTCACACGCACACTTGTAGCTGCCCAGTGTGTTGACGCAGCGCTGCTCACATCCACCACGATCAGGCCAGGAACACTCGTCCACCTCTAGTGGGGAAAAGGTGACTCCGGTTAAATGATGACAAAGCTGCCTGGTCTGTTGCCCATCACAGCCCATGTCCAGCCCTAACAAGTGTCCTCCAAGCACAAGAATGGCTCCTGGGGACACAACAAAAGTAACTTGTTAGGCAGAAGCAGGGCTCCGCTGAGGAGAGATCAGGCCTGGATACCTTCGTCCAAGGGTTCAGTCAGCTGTCTTCATTTATGATTTCGGAAAAACCCTCAAGGGTTCCATACAAAAGGCTTAACCCATTTCAGTGCCACCAAATTCCCCCTAGTCCCAAATATGGAACTTCTCAGGAACATTAAAGGGTGAGGGAAAGGGATGCGTTTCTAGATGAAGATGTATAAGTATTCTCCAGAGACAGACCAAGAACCTGCAAGTTAGCATCTTTATAAATGATCTGAAGAGGTGGGCACAGGGAGATCTTCAAGATTACGAACACACAGGACTCTTAGGTTAGCCTTTGCTCGGAAGAAATCGCAGAAAGAGGCCACAGCGAGACCGAGTCAGCAGGGTAGCCACATGGGATTCAGCATCAACAGTGTCTAGGGATGTGTATGGAGCAATTAAACAACACAAGTAGGATACCAGGAGTGCTGTCCAAGGTAGAATCAGGGATTCATCAGAGAATCTCCCAGACACATCAACCCAGGGAACCACTAAAAATAAGAAAATCCCAGGCTTTGGGCGTTTCCAAGAAGAGTATCAGAAATAAAAGGAAAGATCACTATTTTCTGTCACCAAGTTGTGGTATTTCTATCCCCGAAAGAGAGCATACAAGCTGTGGCCTGAGCTGAGAGCCTAGTGAAGGAAAATCTGAACACTGAGACATCTAATCTAATAAAAGAATAATATGCAAATTAACCATCACTCTGAGACACCCAAGCCATGCCCACCAGCCAAGCCAATCAGAGAGGCTGTATGCAAATTAACCCAGCCAAGATGACAGCTGGCAGCCACGGAGCTAGAGCAAACAGGAGGTTCCCGTTGTACCAGTGATGGAGTTGAAACTGCCGGCCTAGGCCAGCCGGGCCTCTACACAAGGCAACAATGTTTCAATTGTAGAAGCCATGGAGCTGAAGCAAACAGGAGGCTTCGTTGCCTGACTAGGCCTCCACTCAAGGCAACAAAGTTTCAATTATAGAAGATAAATACACCCCAGAAACCTGATTCCAGCCAGCCTCGCTGGGACATTGGGTCAATGGGAGCTGTGGGCAGCCTGAAAACGGCCCTCAGCCCCTCACCCAGGCTATCCAGGCACCCCAGTAGGGACCTGAACCCTGAAGGGACTGTGGGCAGCCTAAAAATGGCCCTCAGCCCCTCACCCAGGCTGACCACACCCCCACGGGGTGAGGGTCCCCACTGGGGGACTTGGCCCCTCACCCAGGCTGGCCAGGCACGCCAGCAGGTGGACATTCCCCAAGGGGTCCCAGACTGCGAGAGGGCACAGGCCAGGCTGAGGGACCCGCCCCCTCCCCCGCCTGAGTGCACAAATTTTTGTGCACCAGGCCCCTAGTCTTAATAATAATAGTAATAAACTCCTATCCAGGAAGAAGGAAGGGTTGGGGCAGGGAGGAAAGTATTGGTGGTTTATAACACCATGGGAGGTAGGAATAGAGCAAACACAGAGTTGTCCACAAAAGGACTGTATTGCACATAAGTAAAAGAAATCAGGACATCTTTGAGTTCCTTGGTAAAGACCTGAAAAGGTCGTGGATCCTGCCACTTTGGCAGGGATTCTTTTAATAACATTTCTGATGGATGGCTTTTCCCGACCCAGCTTGAAAACACCCAGAAATAAGACTCTCGTTGCTTTTCAAAAAGTATTTTTTGTCTTATGCAATTTGAATTGTCAAAATTCAAACTTCCAACCCATTATTCCTCCAGAAAATGCAAACTTTCCACCATAATGTCTCCCTCCACTCTGCCCTCTTCTAGCTCAAATACACCCATTTCCTTCCAGCTTTCCTTGTTTAGGATGCGCAGAATACTCATCAACCAGCTTGTTCTTCATTGGGTAAAAGACAGTTTGCAAATGTCCCATCCTTTTACATAGTGGTTAGTATATAGCTAACTCTTCTTAGGCTCAATAAAGGCTTAAATAAGTCTGTCAGTTGGAGAGATATGCTCTAGGCAGGGGGTTAGAGTTGTCCATAGCCTCAGATAAATGTAAATATTAAGTATGCTAAAAGAGTAAAAATCCTGCAAGTACTTATCACTTTACAATATGCAAAACACTATCTTTGACTTTTGCTAGAACTTACAGAAGGACGAGTATTGGCAATAAGGAGAAATAGGGTGAGCCAGACAGACCTGTGTGGGATCTTCCCCCAACAAACTGGGTGATTCAACCCCTCTGAGCCTACCTCCTGTTTTATAATGAGAAAAATAATAATAATAACACCTGATTTTAGGTGTTATTATTGTGGTAATTGAAAATGACACGTGTGACGCATGCAGCACATAGACACAGGGTCAGTACACGGCAGCTATCACTATAGACCGCGGCGGGCTCTTCTGAAACTCCTGTGGGTGCAGACACAGTGATGGGGGTGGTGAAAAGAATGCAGTCACCTGGCCACGCCTGAATCAGGTGAGAGTGGACTAGTGCAGGCCTGAGGGAGTGAGACAAGGCAGGAACAGAAAGAAGGAAAATGTGCCAGGAATGGGCCCATGAGGACTAGATGAGCAGCACCACAGAGTCAAGAAACTGGCTGGTGGGTCTAGGGAAAGGGTGGAAAGGAACTGGGGGAAAGGCCCATCAAAATAGACTAAGATGGACAGAGGACCAAGGGGGGGCGGGGGCGGGGGCATGAGGGAGGAGACTGATGCCAGACGATGCTCTGCTTATGGACAAGACACATGAATGTCATAGTCAAGAAAGGGAGGATCACAGATGACTAAGCCTCCTGGTGCCATCTTAGCCACATGGAGGGAGGCAGGTTGGTGGAATGGATTTGGGCCTAAATCAAAGGGAATGTAGTTCCTCCAGACACTTGAAGAATGGGCTATTTGTTCCAGGAAGGTGGGTAACAGGTATACATTTACCCCTGAGCTCTAGCCAACAAAAGCAGTGGGATGCTTGGCCATTTCCAATCCTTCCCCAGTGTGGGTGGATAGCATGGAAGTGTCAGGGGGACCCTGCTCTCAGTGGGAGCCTGACTGTTCTCTGTATGGCCTCCATACTACGGTGAAGTGGCGTCTGCTCCTTGCCCAAGGGTTTGTGCTTGCTCTGGGCTGTGGTAGCCAAGGCCAAGTCTGCCAGACATTTTTGGAGGAGTGTGACGGTGGGAGAAGCTGAACCAGGAATCAGTTTTGCGTAGCGGGAGCTCTGGCTTCTGCCTTCTCCAAGTGGTATTTTGAGGTTAGATAATGAGATGACTCAGGTAGGATCCCAAACATTTCTCAAAGAGGGTTAAGGGAAGAGAAGGCTAGGCATGTCCCTGAAATTGTGAAGAAGTACCTTGAAAGATGCCAGTCCCCTTCATCGAACACCATACAGTGATCCATCAGCAATGGGACAGAGGAGTGTGGGGACCGAGGAGGGAATCCTTATACTTTTGTGGGAAGTGTGTGACCACAGTGGCCCTGCCAATCCTCGAATGCTCCTGCCATCTCCTGAAGTAACCAGAAATGTGAGGTGCTCTGCCAGCTGCCCCGCCAGCAGGCTCTGAGATGGATGCCATCTGGCACCCGGAGGGGGATGCTGAGGCCAGCTGGCACCCTGGTCAGTGTCATATGCCAGCTGGGCCCTGAGCAGAGCCTCTTGCCAACTAGCACCAAGGCCAGAGCTTCTTAGACTTGGTCCAATTCTTCTGCGCGGCCCTCGTAGTTACCCTTCTAGCTCCTTTCACCAGAGAAGTCCTGACACACGCACTGGGCATCAGGGATTTGCAGGACATCCCAGCTGGGCAAAGAAGCTGGCTGTGCCCAGTTTCTAGACCTGCACTGACTGGTAGGGCAGATACCAGCCCCATGTGGCTATCAAACGCGTGAAATGCAGCTGGTCAAAATTGGGATGTGCTGTGAGTGTAAAGCACACTGGATTTACAACTTAGTATGAAAAACAAACCGTAAAGCACCTCATTAATATTGTGTATACTGATTATATATTAAAATGATAGCATTTTTTGGTATATTGGGTAGAACAAACATATGAAAATTAATTTCACCTGTTTCTGTTTTTGCTTTGGTAAGGTGGCTAGCAAGTTTAAAATGACACATGTGGCTTGCATTTGTGATTGGCCTCTCGTATCTGTTGACACAGAGCTCTAGACTGCGATCTCCATCTCATTCATCCTCATGGGAATCCCCAAAGGTAGTAGCAGGTTGCCCAATCCACAGATGAGTCTGAGCCTCACCCATTCATTCATTGCCCAGTAAGTGTTTATGGAGGCCACTGTGGGCCAGGTACTGGGAATAGAGTGGAGAACAGAGCAGGTATGATTCGATCTCTGAAAGGAAATCTAGCTGCCCCAGAGTGGATGGCTCGTTAGGGCCAAGGGCAGAACTAGAAATCCAACTTCATATGCGGGACCCAGGGCCCTCCTCCCTATACTCCCACGGTATCAAAAAGACAGAAAGGTAACAAAGTGTCAGCATCAAATCACAAACATGAATGAAAAAGTCAAGCTCCTTTACTTGCCTGTGGTTTTGGTCTCTGTCGTGGGAAGAGAGTGCTGTGGAATCCTGCGGGTCCAGGGTCTAGTTCTAGCTCTGCCTCCTGACAACTTGCTCCCTCAGCTTGAACATGAGAATAATGATGGTGCCTACCAAGGGCTGTTCTGAAGATAAAGTGAAATAACTAATGTCGTTTCTAGCACACTCGATAGATGTCTTTTCTTTGCCCTTTAATAGGTTCCAGGGGGGTTTCCACCAGCCCTGGTTCAAGGTCAAGGTCATTCTCCTTGATAGTAAAAAGATGTCAAGCTGGCCCATGCACTAAGTTGGTGTAATTAGGCCTCAATGAACATCTCCATGGGCATCTAAAAAGATGTTTGCAAATTGAAATGCCCTTGAAGTAGCTGGGTCACCTGTCCCCCACCCCCAGGCTGAGTCTGAAGGTCGCCTGGCCTCCTCCCAGGTTCACACTTATTTGGCAATACCATTGCCCTTTCGATTGCAGTCTTTTTCACCATGTTAAGCTCTTGAGAACAAAGTCTGTGTCTCTTGGTGTCCCCAACCACTAGCACAGCGCCTGACACATTGTTTGATGATTGCCAGATGGATTAAGTGGGGAGGAGGGAGAAGACGGGATCTTCTAACCAGCCAACGGAGCTGGTTATCATGGTTACTTGAAGCAGGCCAAGGTTCTCAACTCAGTCCTTACACACTCGCTTAGCATCACAGAGAGAAACACTTCTGTCTGTTGCCCTGACTGGAATCTCAGTGGGGCTGCCACACAAAATGCAGGAGGTCAGTTAAATCTGAATTGGGACATACTTCAACTGAAAGGTCATCCTTCATCTGAAATTCAGATTTCCCTGGAAATCCTGCTTTGTTTTGTTTTCTCTAAATCTGGCAACCCTAATCTCCAGCGTTGGCTGGTCCTCTCAAAAATGTGCATCGCTGACTAGCAGCAGAACCAGGAATGGGAGGGGGGGCAGTGCCCAGGTATCTCACTGGGAAGAATCCCAATACCCAATATACAGACCTGGGGATGGAAGTCAGAGGAGAATGACAGGAGAATTAAAATAAATAGAATCAGAATAAAACCTCATGATCATTCATGATGTGTGGCAAAAGAAGTAAGGCCTCCCCAAACTGTCCATGACCTAGCTCCTGACCTGTGAATCTGTTACCTTATGTGGCAAAAAGGACCTTGCAGGGATGATTGTATTAAAGATCTTAAAACAGAAGATTGTCCTGGATTATCTGGGTGGGACCAATGTAGCTATAAGGAGAGTCAGGGTCAGAAAAAAGACGCACCCTCGGAAGCAGAGGTCTGTGATGAGAAGGTCTGCTGGCTCAAAAGGTGGAAGGGGATGTGAGCCCAGGAAACAGGGGCCTCCTCGAGAAGCTGGGAAAGGCAAGAAAATCTGACTATCAGAACGGTGAGATAATAAATGTGTGTTGCTTTAAGCCACCCAGTTTGTGATCATTTATTACAGCAGCAACAGGAAGCTGATCCATGGCAACAGCAAGAAGTAATTGTCACTTTTTCCAGAGAGAAAAATAATGATCTCAAACTCCGTCCTAAGAAAAAACAATGAATGGGACTAAACATTACACCCTGGGTATTTGCTTACGCTATGCCATTTTCTCCTGACAACAACTCTGCCATAAGCTGGGCGTGCCACTTTTACAAACGGAGGGACTGGGGCTCAGAGAGGTCCTATAACTTGCTCAAGGCACAAAGCTTTCTTCCCATTACAACCACTAGCATCTGAAATACACTCACTGTGGCCTGGCTTTTTTGCTTGGGAAAGAATTAAGTTTTGTCCCCAGTGATTGAAAGCATTATGATCGTTATGATTCTATCTCTGCTTGGGTTCTGCTCTCTCCAGATATCTCGAGACAGAGGAAAACGCTCCCCATGCTGTGTGGCACTTTCAGCTCACAAAGTGCCTCACAGCCACCGTTGCACTGGGCTCCACGACTGGTTTGGTAAAATAGGCAGGTTCCCTCCCCTGTTTTAGAGAGAGGAAAACAGAGACTCCCGTAGGGACAGGTGGATGCCTGGTCAGAGTCAGATGGCTTAAAGCGGGTTCTCCTGACACTCATCTGCTTATGCAGAACCTGGGAGAAGGGGCTCAGAGGGGGCAGCTGGGGAGACTGGGAGTAAGGGAGGACCGGGGTTTCTGGGTTGGCACAGTGAGGAGTCCTGGGAGAGGAGAGAAGAAAGGAGAAGCAGCCTTTTCCTGGTATGAGTGACACCGCTAATCAGAGGACCTCTGCAGCGGGCTGGATTTCTCCATTCCGTGCTACCCGGCGCCCAATCAGAACGTATTGGGGAACGCCCAAATGCCCTGACAGGTGGTGGTCTGAGCGGCTTCCGGGCCCTGAGAGCAGAGAAGGAAGACCTACCCATTCAAGGGAAGCCCGCTGCACCGGGCCAGGAATGCAGGCCTTCCCATACCATCTGGGTCTGGTTTCATTAAGACCCTGCGGAGCAGCCAGTCCCTAAGGCAACATGGAGGTGTGTTCCCCGAGCACCAACCCCGCTCACTCTCCATCCTTCCCCCACCCATGTGCAGGCTGGGGCTGAGGCCTCTGGAGCAGACGCCCTGGGTGGCGTCTCTGGCCCACATCAGGTAATGCCACGTAACGTCACACTCGGCGCGTCTGGATTCTTAATCTGCCACTTGACTATCTGAGTGACCCTGAGCCGCCCCTCTCAACGCTGACCAAATGTGATCCAAACCCAACTCAAAGGGTTGTTTTGGAAATTAAATTACATCGTATAAATCAGTACCTTACATAGTTCCTGGCACACAGTAGGTGCTCAGTTAATGCTAGCGACTACACAAATATGTATTGTTATCAGTGCTCAGTTTCACTAGGGTTCACTGAGTTGACCTTGTAAACTTATTAAATACAATTTCCGAGCACAGCAGCAGGACTTTCTGCCACGGAGACCATGGCTGAGCCTGTTCCCGAGTTAGTCATGAGCTCTGTTGGGGGCCCTAGTGCAGCCAGGGCCACTGGCTCCTCCCTGTAGGGAGCCTTGTTTACAAGGTGCTAGGGTTCCTATGGGCTTTGTGATTCTTAAGGGGGGGAAGGGGGAGCGGCAATTCCTCTTTCTGTGACTAAAAATGGGAATAACTGCTAATTCATACCCTTGAAAAAATTGGCTGCAAAACCCGCTTTATTGATAGAGCCATCGGACACAAACTTCATCCACATCTGGTTGGAGCTTGATTTCACGTCCTCCGGCTTCTCGTAGCCACAGAAGCGGCCAATCAGGGCACTCTCCTCTGTGGGGCCATCGCGAATCTCCAGGTAGTCGTATGCACAGCTGTCATGCCTTTCGATCTAAATGGAGAAACAGAGGCAACATAGAAGATGGCCAATGGCTTGGCCTGAAGGTTTCTGATTTAAGAAAGGAACCTCAGTATCACTGAAAAACCTAACCAGGCAGCCAAAGGACCCAAGTGTGCCCCTGGCTTCTCCAAGCCGCCTCCTACTTGCGAAAACCAAGGGTGAGTCAAGCTGCAAAGAGACTAAGAAATGGCAAACTGGGCAGGATGCTTCTACAACACTTGCCGGGATCCCACTCCGATGACTCCCTGACCCTCTCCAGAAGCCTTCAGAAAGGAGACAGATACAATGCAACATCTGCAAAGCTTTGGATACCACATGTCTGGGCACACCACACCATGGGCTTGAAATGGCCTCTTAGGTTCCCATTTTCAACCAGACAATGGACACCCATCTTCACAGAGCACAGCGTGTCTAGCAAAATTGACATTTACTTCAGCTTTGCAAAGACCATCTGAGCATCACTTACCTCAAACACCTGGAAGGTGAGCCCCACGTGAAATCCCTCGGAAACCGTAATCCTCCAAACACATTCCTTGGAAGGTCTGTAGTCATCTGGGTAGTTAGGAGATTGAATCTGACCAGCGTCTTTGTTAATGTCTCCCCCACACGTAGCTTGGGAAAGAGAACCAGGGAACCAGCTTTAGGAAGAGGAAAAGGGAGGAAGTTGGCCACTTATCACCACTAGGTGACTCCACTTGCCAGCATTTTCATTTCCATCCAACCGAGACTGTGCCTCCAGAAAGGCATAATTTTGTTTGCAACTCAGATTTTTTTTCACAGACAGAAAATAACCATGCAGAGCAGTGGGTGTCCACCTTTGCTGTGCATCAAAATCACTGGGAGAGTGTTCAACCAGGCAGCCAAAGGACCCAAGTGTGCCATAGGAGCCGAGGCCGCAAGTTCTGAAGGAAGCGGGTCTGGGGAGCTCAGAGCAGCAGTGATACTCGAGTTCCCCAGGTGACTCTGCTGCGGAGGGCAGAGGAGCTGGGCCAGAGGGACAGGCGAGTGTGCACACACACGCGCACAGGTGTCCACACACATTCTTTCATAAACACAAAACGTTGGCCTCTCCAAAACGACTGCTTAAAGCCAAAGGGGGCCTTAATAACCACCTAGTGGGCTCCTTTGGGGGAGGAGGTAACATGTAGAACAATGAGAAGCAGAATTGGCCTGGTGGCAGCTGCCTAGAGCCCAGGCCTATGGCTCCCTCAACTCAAACACCATGGCGGCCTCAGAGGCCCTTCCGAGAAATGTATCTGCAAATGCCCTGGCCCTGCCCAAAGTCTCTTTCCGCCAGTGAAACAAACAGAGGCTCCGAGAGGCTCGATGCTTTCCCCGGGCTCCCACAGCTACTCAGAGCTGCTCCTTCCATGTCCACAGGGTCCCAACCCCCCAACACCATTGCGCTGGACTGCAATGAGGGTTCAGCAGGGCGGTGACAGGTAGATGATGTCTGTCCTGAAGTGAGCACACATGGCCCCCTGCTTCCAGAATGTGGAGGAAGGGGACAGTGGATTCCTCAACCTGGCCCTTGCTGTGGCTGCCCACCGTCAAGGTTCTGGGACAGCGGACTGCTTGGGAAGGACAGCGGCATATCGGGAGCTGCCCAGGTGGCATCGTGAACAAACCTTCATACACTGCGAAGAAACCCTTGCCCAGGATGTTGCTGCTGCTCCGGAACTCCACCCAGAGCCGGCTGTCCGTGGAGACGAGGGGCTCTGGGGCTTTATCGCCACAAAACCTGCCTGGGAAGCGGAAAAGAACGGTGAGACTGTGGGTGGGCAGTAAGAAGGGGCTCTCTGCAGACAGAGAAGCAGTGTTCCCAGCGGGGGTCAAGGTGATCAATAACCCTGCCAAAGTGATCAATAACCCCGCCAAAGTGATCAATAACCCCGCCAGGGCAACTCATCCCGTAGCACACACAGGATTAACATGTGGATGGGAACAGTCACCCAGTGTGTGCCTTCTTCAGATTGTCTCGGGGGAATTCCAACCCCAACCCATCCCAGTGCCCGGGGCGTAGCCCAAGCACCACCCCCTCCTGCCAAACCACACTTGCTGAGGTGCTGAAGGTGTGGGGGGTAAGGTCTGAGGCGGTGATGACTGTGCCCCGCTGGTGTTTCCCATTACACACACACCCTTCTCTTGTGGGGCATACCCGTAGGCAGACGTTCTGCCTCCTTGCCTCAGACAAGGCACGCCACAGGTCCCATGAGGAAGAAATCAGGTCTTCTTAGCTTTTGAATGTCACAGTCCAGTCACAATACCAAAGGCTTAGAAGACTACACAGTGAATAAGGGCACATTTCCCATCCTTGGAGTCTTAGAGAGATTCCTAGAATGGAGGCGTGAGGGGGCCAGGGAGAGAGGGCTGAAGAGGCACCATGGAGCCTCTGGGAGGACCCTGCGCCCTGTTCCCACGCTGAGCTGAGATCTGTGTGAGAGGCACTCAGTAGGTTTAAGGATCTGTGAGAAGCAGAGAAACATGCCCCAGTCCCTGGGCAGAGCCTGGGGGGGTGACAAATCCCTAGATTTTGCTTGTCCCACTTGGGGTCAGCACGGACGTATCTGTGTGGTATGTTAGGATGTGAGGCCAGAGATAGGCAGATATGCAGAGTTCTTCAGGCAAAGCATGGCATGATGGGAGCAACAGGATGCCAGGTTCCTGGGAGGGTCACGGAAGTAACTTTCCCATAGCCCAAGGAACTGGGGAGCCATGGACTTGGCTCGAGTGAGACAAGGAGGAGATGCAGCAGACACTTAGATGGACAGATGTGTGTAGACCAGACAGGGATGAGGACATCTCAGCAGGCCAGCCGGCACAGCGATATGGAAGCCTCCCTGCTGCCATTCCCTGACACAAGGCTGCCTCCTACCAGCACCCCAACCCAGGGGCGGGCAGAGGGGACACAAAGGGACAGAGATTAAGTTCCCAATACCTGATGGAGAGGGCTCATAACTGTTACTGAATTTTTGTTACTGAAAATTATAAATAAATGTGTATTTCTTGGACACGGGTGTGAGTCTGAAATTTGGACCCTCTACAGAGGAAAAGGGGAAAGGCCATGCCTTCCCAGTGTGAGGTCATCCCTGCCCATATTATTCCTAATGCCACGTAAGGTGGTGCGGGGCAAGGACAGGGATGGGGCAGGCGGAAGGCAACTGTGTCAGACTGAGCAGCTCTCAGTACAGACCAGTCAAGGACTACTTGGACTGGAGGTCACGGTTCTGACAAGTACTCACTGTGGGAGTCACTTGAAAAGTCCACTGAACATTGGGGGAGATGCATGAGTTCTCTTGATTGTGCTGATGGTTGTACAACTCTGTGGGCATGTTAGAGACACTGATGTGGACGCTTACATGGTGAGCTATATGGCATGTAAATTATATCTTTCTCTATAATTTTTCTGAAATCCATATTTAGCAAGCACTCTCTTGTTGCCAGCACCACATGAAGTTACACCTTGAAGCTGTAACTCTGCTTTCCTTTCTGAGAAATGGGGGAGTAAGTCATTTCCTAGTGGCCAACTGTGGCACACATTCCTTGGAGAGCCACGGGGGTAGAGGCTGCTAATCTCCCTCTGCTTCCTTCCGATTCTGGCCACCTGCAGCCTTTTGGATTTGGTGAGCTTAATATTAGCGCGATGAGCTGAAACTGCTGCCAAGAATTCAGCGAGGAAAAATCTGTGAGAAGCCTATAAATTTTCGATAATGGCTCCTCTGCCATGGCCAATTAGTGTCAATTAGTTCTTGGAAAACAATACACAAACGTGAGGAAGTATTGCTTACCAGCGAGGGGACGCAGCCGCTGAGCCTCCGTTGGGCAACGCTGGTTCACAAGGAATTCCTTCTTAGCCTCGCCCAAGGGTCAAGTCCAAGCTCTCCTTTTAAAGCCCCAGCTGTCACAGTCGCTGAGGACTGTTTCCAGCGGAGAGAGGGACTCCCACTGTCATGCTGCCTAAGAACCCAGCCGGACGCGATAAACCACCCACGGCAGGACCACGGGACCAGAGTCTCTGCTCAGTCCTCTGGAGGAGGGAGGCGTTACACACCAAGGTGTATTTTATGGCCTTGGCAGAGCTAGACTCAGTAGAATAAATTACAAATTATTTCTATGTCTCTCCTCGGGTCACTTGTGATTCTTAACTAGAAACCTCTTCAGTGTCCTTGGACTGATGTCTCAACGTTCTCTTCTTCACCAAAATGGTACTAATAAAATCCCCCTTTTTATGGAGCATGTTTATACCAGGCACCGCACTAAGCATTTTACACAGATTAGCTAATTGCACCCCCTCGACCCCCTGAATGAGGTATACTATTAATCTCGTTTATGAGAATACTGAGGGTTGGAGAATTTGAGTCGAGTTACACTCTAAGTTGCAAGTAAACACAGGGTTTGAACCGTGGCAGTCTGAGACCTTGACCTTCATTATCAGTTTCACCATTTTCACCATCATCACCATCACCACCACCACCACCACCAAAAGGAACTTCCTGGTTTAAAGCACAATTCTAAATGCCGGGTCAGTAGACATCAACCTGCTCTGAGAATGTAAACATCATCCCACGTCCCAGTTTGGAAGCACATATGGGAATGAGGATCAACGTCTCAACGGGAAAGCAAGTCTGTGGCGATGCCAGGCTCGGCTGCTGGACTCGGTTCTGCTCATTCGGGAGGCTGCCCCTGCCCAGGGAGCCCAGTAGTGGGGCCACGCGACACCGATTGGCCAGCCTGCCCTTTCTGAACTTCCCTCCCCACTTCAGGGAAAGGAGGAGAAAGGGCTTCTGTGCGCATTGTGGCGGTAGAGAATACTCAAGGACAGTTCTGCGCACAAGAGAACATTGTTAGAGTCGCTCCTCTGCAGAAATAAGGGAGGGAATCCAATTAACAGGATGGCATTTCAGATCACTGGGTGAGTGCGTGCTCCGTGCGGCCACCTTCCTCCCCCGTTTAGGTGCAATCTCATAAGTGACCCCTGAAACTGAAAAACCAATTTGATATCTTTAACCAGCCGTGAAATGTTCTCAATCTACTTACATTTCTCTTTAATCACGCTGTGAAAACACAGGTCCCAAACAGCCTCCTTCCAAGGAGACTTAACAGGCTGGAGAGAAATTGGACTCGAGAAAAGGTGTCAAATTCCTAAATTGAAATCTGGTTCCTGGCGTTGGAGGAGGAGTTTAATAAGGATATCAAGAGAGGAAATGCAGATGAGTGCCCGACAAGCAGGCTCCACGGGGCGTCATAAAGGGTTCATTCATAAAAAGTTATGCACCCATTATGCCTGGATTTTCACACACTGCCCTGGGAAAATATGCGATGCACGGTTTTTCAGAGCGAGATGCATACTTTCACAATTCGCCCTAATCCGCTCTCCCTCCTGCCAAAGGGGCATTGACCTGCCTCCTCCCGGCAGATTTCATGGCACTGACCCCTCCCAGGGACCAGCTCGGCCCACACAATGCACTTGTTCCAAACACAAAAGTTCACTAACAACTGCATTTGGAAACATCAGAGCGGGCCAAATAGTTGGCAAAGGAGAATTCCTGTGAATGAAGAATGGCTGCAGGCACAGGGCCATGTCTTGGCTGCGAGACACACACACACACACAAACACACACACAAACACACACACTGCAAAAGTGTGCATGATATAAGCCCCCTCAAAAAACACATCCAAAACAAAACAAACCATCCCCAACAACAGCAAAGAACAGAAAAAGCCCCATTTAATCTATGAGAGAGCAGCCAGAAAGACCAGGATCTGTAGGGAGAAAATTGTTCTTTCAAAAAAAGGGCTATCCCTCCGCCAGGCCCATTCCGGTGTGTGCCTGGGCCCTCTCTGGGGAACTGCGGTAACAGAGAGCTTCCTCCTGCTGAGCCCTTTCAGTCTACCACACTCCTGGGGGAGGATAGGGTTGCCAGATTTAGCAAACAAAAATACAGGAAGCCCAGTTCAATTTGAATTGCAGATAAACAGTGAACCGTGCATTTTATCTAGCAATCCTAGGGGGAGACCCTTCTCAGATACAGTCCCTCCCCATCACCAAGACATCTGATTTCTGATCTCACCTCAGCCATTAGCAGGCGGTGTGGCCTTAGAAAGTTGGTCCACACTAGGGGAGTGTGGTTTTCCCGTAAGGATGCAGGATAAGTGACTCTGCTGAGGGGTCTGTGTGTGATTCCATGTTCTCATGTAACTGCTCCTTTTACTATTTTAATTATGAAATAATACCATGTTTCATTGTAGTTGGTACTAGACAAGTGCGTGTACGTACACTCGTAGGTAAGTGGGGTTATTCCCTGACCTGGCTCCCAGGGCTTCCGATTCAGTATTCTCCCAGGAATCTGTACGCAGAAATCTCCCCGGCTGATGCTGGCACGCTGCCTGGGTTAGGGGCCTCTGTCACCAGGAATGCAGCCTCTGTTGTTTTGCCACATCCAGCCAGTGTGATGGTAAAGCCGTGCCTCCCTCCGGCTGCTAGCATACATCATGTCTGCTCACCTTAGACCGGAGGCAGGAACCCAGGACAGACAGCCTCCGACCAGCCCTCGGGCGGCATGACCATGTGCCCTGCGGTGTACACTCTGTCTATGCATGGCCCGGGGATCCCTTTTGTGGCTTGCTTACCTGAACTGGTAACTACCTGATTCCTCCTTGTGTTGGTAGCCAGGTACCCCCACTCAGAGGCTGCCTTGGCTCCTTGCTAGAGCACCCACGAACACAACTTCATACCTATTTGTATCTCTAAGAATGTAAACTCATGGCCCTCTGGACAGAGGGGGCTTGTGTGCTCTTCCAGATGGCAGCTGACCTGGCTGAGACCCCTTGGTCATACGAAGCCTAAAATCTGCCAGGCCCCTGGGATCCAGCCAAAGCCTCCGGCTTCGTCTCTTCCGACCCACATTTGAATCGGACACGAAGTCAGGCTCAGCCTGGCTGTGAAACTCTCCAGGACAGCTCTCCTCTCTTTCCTGCTTCCACCTTAGTCAGCTGTCCCGACAGCAGCTCACTCCCAGGCAATTCACAGCATAACACGGTGGCCTTTCTGTCCACATGAACATAAGCCAAGGACCAAGCTCTCACCGAGAGTTTAGGCGTACAGACCAGAAGCCCACCCGACAGACCACTCTAAACATGAGGACAGCTCCGTGTCAATCTGCTTCTCTGTCTCCACCATGGCTGCCATTCCTGGGGGATTCCTCATGTCTACCCCCCGGGCACCAAATCCCCTTGGTCCTCCTTATGACGTTAATCCTCCCTGGTCACCCATGAGGCAGCTGTCTTCTGGTGACCAATCCCGAGTGGACTGACCTTCTTCTTTAGGCACCCTGCCCACTGCCTCTGACTCAGGGGTCCGAGCTGTCTTTCCATGTATGAGTTTGTGTACATTCCTCTCTTCAAACTACTACATGCTCATTAAAGAAAAATTAGAAAGTAGAGCTAAACCAGGAACAATAAGAGTAAATACTCCATCATCCTGAAATAACCACTGTGTATAATTTATATTTAAAATTCTACTTGATATTCACATTGTAGATCATAGGATGGTTTCTTCCAGTTGGATTCAGCCCACACAATGATTTAAGCAATTTTGGTCATGACATCCACTGCTCAGTTTGCCACACTCCGCTCCACGCCTTGTTTTATCATACCAACCCCACTTCACTCTTTTACACCTTATTTCTGAAGGCATCTGAGTTTGCAGCGCCAGCATAATAGACGTAGAAATGTATTTTTTTGTTAGAATGGACTCTCACTGCATATTCTGTCATACCTTTTGTGGCGTAACAATGTAAATGAACACCTTTCTATATCAATAAAGGGTCACCTCCAACTTTATTTTTAATGGCTGGATAGTTTTCCATCGAGAGGATGAATCATAATTTATTCCGCTAGCCCCTGCTGTTGAACATGTAAATTGTTTTCGATTCTTCCTGCTCCAGTGAGCATCCCTGTAGCTAGAGCTTTGCACACTTCCTTAATTAGTTCTCCAGGACAAATTCCAAGAAGTGGAATTGCTGGTCAAAGGGCATTCACAGTTTTAAAAGCTTTGAACATGTGTGGCCAAATGGAAGGCTCTGAGTTTTACAGCGACACACACCCCGGAGAGCTTCCTGTGACTCCGTCTGGATGGGCCCTCGCGAACATTAACAGCATCCCACAGAACATCCGATCGTTCCTCTCAAGGTTTTCTCAAGTCAACTCACCCAACAGGGGGGCTTTCCTCCAATAACCATCCCGGACCTCCACGTAATCGTACCAGCACAGGCGGCTCTTAAACAAATCCATGGACGTGAAGTTTAAGACGATCTGTAAAGAGTTACCGTAAAGTAAGTTTTGGCAACAAAGCCTGAGGAGTTCTGAAAGCCTCATCTCGCATACCAGTGTTCTCACGTTACCCCTTAGCATACAGAGCTCTCAGACCACGGTCGGAGTGTCCTCTCAAGAACACACTCACAGGAAACCGCGTGACATTAAATAATAAACCGTAAGCAGGATGGGGGGTAAACAGAGGAGATGGGTCCTTCGGTTGCGTCTGGGGAATCAGTCGAGCTTTTGAAGTCACAGGGTGGTTTACAGAAAGCGAGATGCATGAAAGCCGGGCCAGGACGCACTGCGCCTGGGGATGCGGAAGGAGGTAAGGGGTCAGTGAAGTTCAGAGATACGAAGAGATCTTATAACATCATCAATCATTCTAAAGGGCCTGGGGTTAGCCCGAGTGCATCTGAGCACCTCCGTGATCAATGTCCCCTCAGCCATGACCTCACTCCTCTGAGGTGCGGTGTGTCTAATAGCCTCCCTACTGTTCGCGCGCTCGCTTGTTCGTTCATCCCTCCTACTGTGTGCCGGCCCGTGCTGGCCTATCGAGACAGAAAGATCAGAAAGACAGGGTTCTTGCCTTTAGGGATCTCAGTCAGAGAGGGAAGGGCAGGTGTGTCCAGCCAGTTAGAACAGCATGAATACATGCTGCAAAGGGAAGAATAGACGGGAACGGTGTTGAGGAGGCCCCAGGAGAGAGAACTGAATTCTGCCCGGGGACCCTGGAGAAGGCTTCTCGGAGGAGGTGGCATTTAAGCTAAGGGGAACAAGGGTCCCATGGGCCGAGGAGTAGGGTTAAAGCATTCTGGTGAGAGGGGTGACATGAGCAAAGACAAGGATGTGCCTGCAGACCTGCACGGCACTGTATGTACACCCAGCACAGTTCCGTGTGTGTGTCTGCAACGAGGACGCAGAGGGGGAGAGGAGAAGGAGCGAGGCCTGGGAGGTGGGGATCAGCTGAACTGGTACCAGTTCTTCTGCGCATCCTGAGGCCATTCAGTGGATGCCCTGTCCCCACCAGAGCAGGGGGATGAGTGACCCTGCAACACAGGCGATGTTCCCATGAACTGGCTCTGGTCCCCACCGCAACCCTTCCAGCTCAGGGCTCCGCTGGCAGATGGCCCAGAGTTCAGACTTTCCCACTCCCGTCACCCCCATGGATCCCACTGTGCAGGCTGCCCGTGCCTTCCCCTGCGCTGAGCAGCCTGCTCATCCAGCCCCGCCCTCGTGTCCCCACCTGCCCGCCCGTGCTCAGCATGTCCCTGCTCCATCATTTCTCGGGTCTCCTGGTGCTGCAGGGTCCCGCTGAGGGCAGCCTTGCTCCAGCCCCTGCACCTCTGACCCTACTCCTTTCCCCACCTGGGGAACCTTCCTCTCCCTCAGTCCAACTCTCTGCAGCATCTTCGTCCTCCCACTTTCGTTTATATTCAAACAGCCCTAGTCCCTGGTCTCCAAGTGAACCCCTGGGCTGGAGGGTGGCAGGGCAAAGGTTCCCGGGCCCCGTTGGCCAAATAGAGCAGACTGTTGTGTATCTGTCTTTGTTCTCCACGGGCCCTCTGCTTTGAGCTTCTCCTCTCTGGTTTAGCCTGTCCCCTCGCCGCTGTCTTTTTTCTGCTGGCTTGTCTTCTTCACTCCCCATGAACGGTGAGGCCACCTCAAAACAAAGCGCTTCCCAGCCTGGCTGGTTTGGCTCAGTGGATAGAGTGTCGCCCGTGGACTGAAAGTTTTGATTCCGGTCGGGGGCACATGCCTGGGTTGTGGGCTCCATCCCCAGGGGGTGGGGGTATGGTGCAGGGGGCAGTCGATCAATGGTTCTCATCACTGATGTTTCTATCTCTCTCTCTCCCTCTCCCTTCTTCTCTGAAATCAATAAAAGCATTTTTTTAAAAAAAACCAAAACAAAAAAACACAAACCACCTCCCTTCCAGCTTTCCTGTCTGGAGGTGACACCATCACCCCAATCGCTCGGTGCAACACCCTGGTGTTGTCTACTTCCCCCCTGTTGTTTATCCCGCTGCCAACAGACTCTTTTCCTTAAGGTGTCTGTGCCCCCCGCTTGAAGGCAGTGTCCATGCCCTTCCACAGCTCCTCCCGCTTGCTCCTGCTGGGCGGATTCCCGCGTCCTGCTGCTGTGCCCACCTCCCGCTGCACAGTAGGGCTTCTAGATCCATCTCGTACTTTTGTCTCGTTTGCTAGAGCCCTCCTCTGCTCAGACAATGTCAGTGGCTCCCTCTGACCCCATCTCATAAATTAAAGTCACTGCTTACCTTCCAGAGCCTCCAGTGCCCATCTTAATGGGTGACCCTATCTCTCAGTGCGCCCTAATATAGCCACCCAAATGGAAACCTCCCCAGGCCCAGCTCAAGAGCCCCTCCCCCTCCCTGAGTCATTCTCTGACACCCACAGGGACACAGCCTTTCCCTCTTTGGAACTCGCCCCTCTCCTTCTCACAGTGACCTCGGAGCAGGTGTGCAAAGAGTGTGGGGGGCTATGCCTCACAGCCACTGTTCAGGTCTCAGGACGAGGAGTGCCTTTGTCCACAAAGCCCTGAGCCCTCCTAGGAAATGAGGAGTCAGTACCAGGAAATAGCAGGCCAGCTCCTCCCCTGTGTTGTTGTTGTTGTTGTTGTTGGTGTGTGTGTGTGTGTGTGTGTGTGTGTGAGAGAGAGAGAGAGAGAGGGAGGGAGGGAGGTGTTGTTCTTTGACATCAGACCAGTGGTTCTCAATCCTACTTGCACGTAGAATCACCTCAGAAGCTTAAAAAAACATCCTGGTGCCACCCTGGCAGGTATGTTCAGTGGTTAGAGCGTCAGCCTGTGCACCGAAGAGCCTCAGGTTCAATTCCCAGTCAAGGGCACAAACCTGGGCTGCAGGTGCAATCCCTGATCCCCTCCTGGGAGTGTGAGGGAGGCAACTGATTGATGTGTCTCTCTCTTATCAATGTACCTCTCTCTCTCCTTTTCTCTCTTCCTCTCTCTCTCCCTCCTTCCTTTCCCCCTTCCACTCTCTCTAAAAATCAATGGAAAAAATACCCTCGGGTGACAGTTAACCAAAAATAAAATAAAAAACATTACTGGTGCCAAGCAAATGCTCCTCTTTCAATCATATCAGATACCCCGGGGTGTGGAGGAGCCTAAATTCTAAGTGTCCTGAAGACAGAAACTGTACCTCCCACTCTCCTCGTATCCCCCTTCAGGGCTTCTATCCAAGTGGACTGGCTCAGGAGTGCTTGCTAGCTGGTTGCAATACAGTTCCGAAGCCTTTGTTTTTTAAAATTTCAGAAAGGAAATGTTATTACAAATTCCTCGGTAACACATTCATGATCTGAATGAATGGGGTAATTATTCAGGCTAATTACTTTAAGTATGTTAGTGAGCCATAAAGACCATAGGGGAAGAGGTGATGAACAGGAGGTGATAATGCGAATCAATCAAGTTTGCTAATTACTCGCAGCTCTCGGGAAGGCTGGGTGAAGCAGAAATGGAAATAATTGGTGCAGGAATCTCAATGATATGTATTCTCCCTGCCCCCAGTTAGCAATAATAATTAAGGCTGGGCGAGATTTTACACAGTTCAAACACATCCCAGAGCCTCTGCCACGCAGGGGCAATTCAGCAATGCGGGGATTACAAGACCCCTTCCTCCTCCTCCTCCTCCTCCCTGCCTCCCTCCCAGTGCCGCCCCCGCAGGCACGGGGATGGCACATCTACCCAAGGCGGACAGGTCTCGAGCTTCTCAGACTCAGCAGGACAACCACAATGTCTTAATGCTTAGAGCTAGAAGAAGAGAGAGAGAGAGAGAGAGAGAGAGAGAGAGAGAGAGAGAGAGAGAGAGAATGCATGTTCAAATGCCTTCGTCTGTCCCTTTTGTGGAATATAGGAAGACGTTTAAGCATCCTGGCTCTCAGAGTCAAA
>PVJC01015547.1:0-34911 GCA_004026665.1 Murina feae
TCTCTCTCTCTTTCTCTCTCTCTCTCTCTCTCTCCTCTCTCTCCTTCTCTCCCACCCTCCCTCTTCCTTCCCATTGAAACATATCCTTAGGTGAGGATTTTTTAGAAAAGTATCCAGAGATAGAGGAATGAGGATAAGAATGTCAGCTAACTTGAAGGCATAAAAGACAGTGGAGACACATTTTTAAAGTCCCAGGAGAGGGAATTGACAGCAACAGCAAATGAGGTAATTTTCTGGAGTGATAAAAATGTTCAGTATCTTGCTTGTGGTGGATTTTATACAATATTAATATTCATAAACAGAATTGATCAAGTTTATTATATGTATATTATCTTTTTAAAAGTTGATTATATAAAAGATGCTAGTCACTTTAGGGGAAACAGTGCTAGCATAATATGAGAGTTTCAATTAGAATACTTTTTTGAAGAGGAAATTAATTTTTAAAATTACAGAATACTTTCCTTCATTTACACCTGTGTACTGCAACGTTTCAAAGAGAGGCATGAAATCACACATGCTTATAATACATATAATATATATAAACTTTCTATTTTAAGAAGTTAAAACAAAATCAAACTATTGACAGAGGGACACAATTTTAAGAGGTTTAGGTGACTCATAAAAAGTAATTCCCAACAAATAAATGTTTTTTCATAAATAAAAAAAACAAGTTAACATCATACTAACACTATCACATAATCAGTAATATGGATCAGAATATCAGTTCAAATCTGCATTAGTTCATAAAATGCCAAAAATTATTATAGCTTGAAAAATATGTTCAAACTATTCTTACAAAACTATTGTATCTTGAATAACTTGTAAATTATCTATATTAACTTTTCCCAAGCAAATTGTATATTCAAAACAATTTTCAACAACTTCTATTTTCTACAACTATCATAAAGTATGTACATAGGATACAACAGTGTTTTGTTTTGTTTTTTTACCTCCAGTTTATTTCTTGAAGAAGTGGGTTTCCAGTGATATTCAATTCACGGAGAGAATAGCATGCATCAAACCACTTTAGGGTACTTGTAAGATCTATAAAAATAAACAGTAAAAGTCATTATGAAATATTGCAGGTAAAGAAATCATAGATCAATGAACATTTTATTTAATTAGCTATTAAGTAAGCAACAAAAATTATTTGTTCTGCAGAAAACAATATACAGACTATATTGAGAACACAGACTCTACTGCCAGAATATATATTTCTATCATTTAGCAGCTGTGTGAGCTTACAGAAATCATTCAATTGAATTATAATTCAGTTCCAAACCTAGCTCACAGAGTGAGGATTAAATAAAATAATGTGTGTAAATGGCTTAAAAGAGTTCATTCCAGGTTGTAAACACAAAATTGGAAAAAGTGAAATCTAAAGTAATAGGGTAAGTGGTAAAATTGAAGCTATCCTTAAATAGAATTACATGGACCTATTAAACTTTCACAAATAAAAATAGTCGGTCAATCTCAGAATTTCTCTCCCACAGAAAGCCATCATAAAACTGGACAATTATATATGAAGCACCTGTTTTTAGGCCTGATTCTGAGAGGAGGGAAACACACATGGTGACCCTACAATCACAGTAGTTTTCTGCCTGAAAGCATTTTACCACTTCAGAGCAAGAAAGTGGAAAACAGGCAAAGAAGCTATTTTGCTGAGTGAGGAGGCAAAAATTAGAATTGAAGCTGGAATTTATGGTAAAAAGCACTGATAAAAGTAATGTTGGGGGCGGGAGGTGGCGGGGGGGGGGAGAAGAGTCTATGTGAAGATTTACTGCAGGTCCCTAGAGGAGGGTTAGGTGTTACATAGGCAGGCAAGACTGAGAAAACTAGCAGAGATCACCTTCTGTAGGGCTAAGAGCGGAATGATGCAGGCATGAAAGACATTGGACTTTCCGCCCAGCCAGAATGAGGCCCAATGGAGTAGAGATTCAACTAAAATCCGAAAGACTATGCATTGGAAATGAAATGGCCTGGTGTAGGGGCATGCACTAAGAGTTGAAAACTAAAATGAGTTGTCCTAGGAGAGAATAAAATGAAGACTGACAGAAACAAATTATCCATTAATACTTTTACTGTCTGCCAGAATTAAACTTAACACCCCCTTTTTTTTAAAGATTTTTTTATTGAGAGGAAGGAAGTAGGAAAGATAGAAACATTAATGATGAGAGAGAATCATTGATTGGCTGCTTCCTGCATGCCCCCTCCTGAGCCCACAACCCAGGCATGTGCCTTTGACCAGAATGGAACCTGGAACCCTACAGTCCTCAGGCCAATGCTCTACCCACTGGGCCAAACTGGTTGGGGCAAACTTAACACCCTTCAAAAGGAAGACTACAATGCCCAGACCCAGTAAATAAACTATGTGCACAATGTTCAACATACAGTTACAAATCACTAGATATAAAAAGAAATAGAAAAATATGACCTATCTAAGAGACAAGCAGTTAATAGAAACACATCCAAAATAGCCAAATGTAAGTCAATTTGACAAAGACAGCAAAGTAATTCAATGTTGAAAAAGCTTATTCAACAAATGTTGCTCACACAATTAAATATCTATATTAAAACCTGAATTCATCCCCCTACTTCATACCATTCATAAAAATTAATCTGAGATGGGTCAAAGACCCAAAGGTAAAAACTAAAAGTATCAAACTTCTATAAGAAAGCTAGAAAGCCTGAAAAATCATCTCATTCTTGAGGTGAGAAAATATTACAAAGGACACAAAGAAAAAGAATTAATAAATATGACAAGTTAATTTTATCACAACTTAAAACTTCTGTTCATCTACATATAAAATAAATAAGTAAAAAAGTTCTGGGGAAAAATATTTACAAAATATAACTTTATCCAGAATATATTTTAATTTATACAAATCAATAAGAAAAAAAGCAATAAACAAATTTCCAAAATGGTAAGAGACTACAGTAGACATAAAAATATACAGGAGTCATCAAAAATGCATGCAAAGGGGCACAATATCATTCTTCATCATGAAAATGCAAACTAAAACAATAATGAAATATAAAACACCCTATAGAATTGAGCAATTGAAATTCTCATACATTGCATGTGAGGCTGTAAAAGGTTACAAGTACTTTGGAAAACAGTGTTTGTTTGTTTTTCTTTCAGTTTTTATCAAGTTACACATACGCCTACTCTGCTATCCAGCAGTTATACTCTTAAACATTTACCCAAGAGAACTGAAAACATATCCACAGAAAGATTTACATAAGATTTTCCACAGGAACTTTATAATCATAGTATAAACAAAATATCAATCAACAGGAGAATAAACAAATTGTGATGTATCCTATATTCATATAATGGACAACACTTCAGCAAAACAAACAAACAATACAAACTACATATATAAATGACAGTGGAATATTTCATGAATATCCAGCTAAGAAAATTGGAAGCAAAAGATAATGTACTATTTTATCCCATTGATATGAAGATGTATAACAGTCAAAATGAACCTATGGTGACAAATTAGAAGTATAGTTATCTTTATGAGGGGACTGGCAGGCAGGAGGGGGCAGACTTTGGGGAATGAGTCAGCCAAATGAATTAATCATTTTTAAATTTAGCACATTTTTAGTTGGTGTCTACTATATACCTGTTAGGAGTCCACAAGTTAGACAAGTTTTTGGGTTTTTTTTTTACTTGCCTTTACTAGGCTACCTATTTCATAGTAAAAAGGTATATGAATTTAAAATAACAATATAATTGAGACATATGCCTAGTTCTACCAGAAATATATGGAAGTGGTATGACTTTAAAGGTGGAAAGAATATATTTATGGAATTATTTCACCATGCCTTTTTAAAGGAACTTATAACACAGCAGATGTAAAAATACTCTGACCTTTCATCTTTTTCTTTAAAGCAGGAGATGAATTCCTATGTGAAAGATACCATCCCTATACCAGGAGGAAAGACATTCTTCTCACAAGGACAGGAAGAGAGGTTGAGAGAAATATGCACAAACAAACTTGCTAAACTAACCCTTATTTTCTAGTCAATTTTTTATTTAATTAAATTTCACCAAGCACCTTTGCCTTGTCACATTTTCACAATTCACTACTCTCATCCAATTCTCTAGGTAAGTGTTCAATACTAACTGCTTCTTCAGATCTTTATTTTTCTTGAGAGAACTCCCATGTATATGTGCGTGAGGGGGTAAAAACCCTGCAATTAAAACTTGTTTTTTCTGTTTTTCTTGTGTCAGTTTAATTCTTAGTCTCAGCCTAGGAACTTAAGAAGGTAGAGGAGAAAATTTTCCTCCTCTGTATGTTAATGTGTGTGTGTGTGTATCACTAACAAATCTATCTAAAAGAGCTCCTCAACGATATTTGGACAGAAACTCAAAAATTTATTTTTTAAATTATATATTATTATAAACTTACCAGCAAGGCAGTTGTTGCTGATATCCAGTTTTTCCAGAGAAACAAAATGAAAAAGTGGTGTGATTTTTGTCAAACTGAAAATAAAAAAATAGAATTCATAAAAATTTTAAATTGGAAAGGCCTTAACATTATTGAACTATATAATTAGAAATCATATAGTACAATTAAATGATATGCAATTATATGTAACAGAATATGCAATATTTGTACACTAAAATACAATTATAATAACACTGAATAACAGTACTTATTAAAATGCAATAATTATAAAAATTAAGTATTTATTTTATAATGGAAAATTTATATTTATTTCTATGGAGAAATTATCATGGAATTGCCAATTTCAATAACAAATATCTTTAATGTATATATGGTACTTAAATAAAAACAAGTGAATGTTTTATTGTTAATTATTTTTGTCTTCATATAAGGCCAAATTTATATTATTTATATTATTTATTTTTTTCTGGATTAAAGCATTAGAGGGTAAAAATCATAAAAATTCTTATCTTCATGTTTGTACAAGATAACTGTTTAGAGTCACTAATTATAATAGAAAATGTTTTACAACAGTAGTATAGACAAGTCTGACAGAAATACATGAATTTTTAAAATCAATACTCTTATTAAATTATGGATATTCAAATTCTAATAATAAACTTTCCTCCTACTTTTAAAAGTTTCTATAACTTTCTAAGTTAAAATTGTCATTAAGAGCCTATATTCTTGCAGGAACATAATATTTAAAATATCACATCATTGGAAACAAAAGTCATAAAAGAAAAACTAACCTTAGTTTGACTTACATTTCTAAGACAAGTCTACACTTACTATGAACATAATATCACCTTATCCTTGATATTTGGAAATAAAAATTAGGTCGAATCTTTAAATAAAACAAAAATTCTTTCATGTAAAATATATTCTCATCACAAATACAATAGTGTTCTGAACTAATTCCCACTATAAATGTTGGAACTCTACAATCGTTTAAAATATGCTTCAGTGGAAGGAATATTTGTAGTACAAAATAAGTATGCATTAATTTCCAGTTCTTTTGTGTTGCTGTTTTTAAGAAATATTGCCCCTTCAGTTGGCGTGGCAGATTTCTTCAACTTTATTTCTAACAGGTCTTAGCAATTGAAAAAATAAATAATAGATAAATAAATAAACACACACACACACACACACACACTACTATTCAAGTTCAGGAGGGGTCTCAGAATAATACTGTTACTGGAGACCTCATGGATCTGATACAAAACTATCGCTTATACTGACCTTGACTTCTCCCTTGTACCATCCTGTTCTGTATTAGCAGAAAGACAGAGGATACTACTGATGAAAACATAGACTAGACTAAATAACAGGCTGGAAGAAGCTCTCTCTGAATGTATCCAATCCTAAGTACAATATTAGTATTTATACTAAACCTACACAACACTACTTAAAAACAACGTCCAGTGGTGGAAATCCAAGGTAATAAAAGAAAACATGGAAAAATATGACCATTTCATTTATATATTTACTTCATTTTTTGTACACAGGGTCCTTAATAGTAAATTTTACTGAAATGTCACATGTACACAGAAAAACAAAGAAAATAAAGGGGGAAAAAACACTTAAAACTCTGTCACTGTATACTTAGTGGATTTAAGCCCTAACATTAAGACATATCTATTTAGACATGTTCTACATTATTATTACAAGTAGGAAACTGAAGTTATTCAGGTGAAATATACTTCTAATAAATGTATTTATTAAAAGAAAATTCTTATTTGTTTTCTACCTTTAATATATTTCCAATAATAACTTTTTGCTCTTCTATTAAAAGGATTTGGGAAGATTAGCTGATAATTAGTTTTTCTCTTTTTTCAAAGTTTTTTTCCACCAATTAGTTACATAGCAACATATGGTACAGGTAAAATACAGGTTGTATGAAGACATCAAGTAAAAGTAACTAAGAAAGTTTTAGAATTAAAAAAAAAAAACCCTTTGCAAATACCTATTCAAGTAAAAAAATATTTGGTTTGACCAAATATTTTAATAACATTGAAATTTTATCTTTTCCGATAGCGATGCTTTTAGAATCGCGTTTTCATTTTTGGAAATTTTAATCAAGAAAACTGGCTCTTCATTCACCTTCATGAGTATTCATTAGGATGGTAGAAACCTAATAGTAGAATCTTAAAACAAAACAAAAACACACAAACTCTAGAACTATTACTGACATTCTGTGTATATTTTTCCTAAGAAAATTCAAACCAGAAAGACAAAGGACATTAGTGAAAACCTAATACTATTTGACCTTGTCACATTAGCCTTGGGCATAAAAAAGATATAAATTTCAAAGACGACAAAAAGCAAAAGATTTGTACAATGAGCAGCCGATGGGTAATAGTTTCCACTTTCTGCTCCTACTTAGAGTCTCACTGGAAGTAGAAAGGCTTGTGAAGCCAGAGAGTCCTCCAGTTATAACTCCGCTGAGTCAAACTTAAAACAGTCACATGTCCTAATGAAAATTTAAAACAGAAGTCAGAATGAAACAAGTATTTCAAAGAATATGTGCTAAGTATCATTCTTTATATGTATTTCATTTGTTGGAAAAAGCATATGGACATAATTTCTTCCTTGTGATGACAATATTTATCAAAAACTGAAAGAAGAATATATAAAATTTAAAAGACACACCAGCCACAAATACAAATATCTAATTTATAATTTTTTTTTCAGGTTTACAAATGCATTCACATACATTTTTCTTTTGGATCATTATTACACCTCATAAAATAGGTTAGGTAGGTATTACTATCTTTTTTTTACACATGAAAAAAGTGAGGTTCAGGTAGTGAGAAAACAGTTGTTCAATGTCAACTGACAGATACATGGGGATTCATTATTCAAACCTCAATGTGCTGATTCTGAATTTCACCAAACCAGATTGGGTTCTGAAGAGTTCAATGCATATGTGAAAGCTTAATGCAAGATGGCTACTTTTTACAGTTTATCTTATTAACTTATTATGCAAAATCCTAAGGCTGAAAATTATTTTTACTATGATCTAGAAAATAATTTTTCTGCTGTATGTGTCCATTCAGATCAGCCACATTCCCGTGGCCCCCTCACAGTCCCACTCCATCCTGGTAAAGTGGTAGACATCTGCTTGCATAAAGAGCTCTGAGAGAGCCATGAAAACTAAATTCAAATATGTGACAGCATTATTAAAATGTTCAAAAAAGCAGAGTACATAATGCAATCTATTTTTAATTATATTACATTCAAGGTTAAGCTCTTTTATTCTTAACAGGTTTTTTTTATGGAAAGGACATATATTACTCAGTTTTGTATCCCCCAAAATAGCAAGCATTATCTCAATACATAAAATGTATAAAGCTAAGCAAACAAAATTATAACCCTAACCCTTAAATAATTTTATTTAAGTATACCAATTATAGTTATCATCTCTAACATAAATTTTAATAGCCTAGTATATATTATTCCTCATCATATCAGATTGATAGGGCAAAAGTCTATTAGCCAGAATTGCTTTTAACTTTTAAAAGTAGAATATTTCTTTGGTGATTTCAATGGCTCAATAAAATTAAAAACATTATTTCTCAAAAATGTTCATAACTTAAATATTTCTAATATTTTAAAATACTATGCTCATCACCGTGGCTTGAGAAATATTTCTATGGTATATGCTAAATATGTCCACTACTGAGTGACTTTTTTTGCATTATATCCAAATTATAGTTAAGTATTAAAATTTTATCTCTTATCTGGAAATACTGAATAAAGACCCAATGGGTTTTTGGGTGGCCCAACTTACTTAAACAGTGTTATCTGATAGAGCTGACTCTGGAATAAATATCCTTTTAAAGTCAAATCACCTTTCATATTTTAGATCTGATTAAAACAATTTGAAGGTATTTTTGAATACACAATTGGTTCTGATTTGTTAAATAGTGGAATAGTATATGATAGATATAAATTAAACCATTTGGAGTGTACATGCTTAAAAGATGAACACTATTCAGGCAGAGATTGAGAGAAAATTTTTTTTGCGGGGGACAGATACAACATATTAATATTGGGTTGTACTTGTTTACTTGTTTTACAAGAATTATATAACTCAAAGAAGAAATTCAAGTTAAAGGTGGTTCCTTTTCTCTACTCCATGTGCCTTTCATGAACAAATTAATCATATTAGTCTGAACAGTCTCAATGAAATATTAAACAGAGGGAGACATATACATATTGTGCTCCTGCTTTGGTTTCAACAGTTATTCTCTGCAAAGATCCAGATGTTTGGTGGTTTCAAATGGATCTCCTGTGACAGGTACCCATCTCGATTTAATGTAAAGGTATTTTTTTAAGTGTTACTTTATATCCTTAGGGAAATCGAATTTAAATCTATCTTAACAGTTACAAAAAGACATGCAAGTTGAGAGCAGATTAAAAATCCTTCTTCCAGGACTTAATAAGTACCATTTGAGAGAATGAGACATCCTTCTGAATTAAATTAACTACCTCCTGTATTTTCCAAGGACTATATTCTTTACAAATATAAACAAACCTGCTCTAAGAGTTTCTACAAGTACATTTCAAGAAGAAACAAAATGAGTAGGTTAAGTGACAATTAAAAGTCTACTAAAATTCAAGGGTATGTCAATGCACTTTAATTTTTTAAATTCTATAAAATCCTATTTATAATTTAAGTACCAATTCATTTCAATGCACTTTCTGTGAATTACTGGGGGGAAAAACTAACAGCTTTTCCACTTAGTATGAATGCCACACAATTAAGTAATCATTTACTTCATTTATTAAGTAAAGTTCATTTTTTACCTGTTTTGAGACAGAGTCAGGTTTTGTAGCAAAGGTAGCCAATACGAAGAGCACGCTTCCACAACTGAAATGCTGTTATCATCCAAGCATAGTTCTCGTAGTAGAACATGATTCTCCAAGGGTGGAATCTGTATTTAAGTTTGTGTCATTAGCTTATATTAAGCAAAATATTTTTGTCACTTAACTAAATTTAAAAGTATAAAATTTATCAAAACTAACAACAGATATATTCTGGTAAACTGTGTTATCACAAATCAAAGTATGATGTTATGAAAATTTTAGTATACATTAAAATTTTAAGAATTAACCTCAATTAGAATTTTGTATAGAAAGCATGTTATGCTGAATTTTAGTTAGAATTACATGATAGAAAATTTGATCCCACCACATTCTAAAATATAACTTATAAGATTTGAATTATTATATTTTGGTATTATCAAAAAGTAATGTTAAATTAGATTTCTTTAAAATTTTTCCTAATTATGGTAAACATTTGTTTAAATATTGGGAAGTGTGCAATAGTTTGAAATAAATTGGAAATCAGATACAGCTGATAAGCAAAAGAAAAATAATCAAAATTGTTTTTGAAATACGTGGTTGATATTTTCATCAAAAGAAAAATGTTGCATTAATCACAGAAATGAATTCAAAATAATTACCTCACTTAGGTAATTTCCCTGTAACTTCAGTATTTGAAGCAATCCACAGTTTTCAATACCCTCAACTTTAGTAAGATGATTATGTGAGCAATCCAGGTAGATAATGGTAGGAGTATCACAAAGGCCTTTTGTACTAATTAACTGATTGTTGTCCACAATTAGTTGCTGGAGATTTTTTAAACATTCTAAACCACCTAGAAGAAAAATTTTCCAAGATCAATTGTATCATAATTCTTCAAGATTCTAAAAGAGAATAATTGTGCATTTATATTTTCTAAAGCTAATATCAGTAAAGACTTAGACCAAATTCTTACTGAAAAATGTGTAAGTGTAAAATGTATTATTATTTAAACATGTACTGGAGAGATATATTTTTGAATGACATATATCAATTGAAAAGTGAACAAAATTCTAAAAGGTACACATTGGGCACAGAATAGTTTTATTTTTGAATGACAATGGGACAATAGACAGAAGGACTCTTTTTTAAATAATAATTTTTAATTCAATTTTAAGGCATTGATTTTTTAAAATTTATTTTTTTAGATACCAAGCTATATTACCAAGCTACGGTTCTCAAAACTGCCTGGTACTGGTATAAGAACAGAGATACAGACCAATGGAACAGCACAGAGAACCCAGAAACTGACCCAAGCCATTATCCTCAATTAATATTTGACAAAGGAGGCAAGAGCATACAATGGAATCAAGACAGTCTCGTCAATAGATGGTGTTGGGAAAACTGGACAGATACATGCAAAAAAAAAAAAAAAATTGAAACTAGACCACCAACTTACACCATACACAAAAATAAACTCAAAATGGATAAAAGACTTAAATGTAAGAACAGAAACCATAAAAATCTTAGAAGAACCATAGGCAGAAAAATAGCAGACATTTGTCATACCAATATCTTTATTGACACAGCTCCTAGGACAATGGAAACTAAGGAGAAAATAAGCAATGAGACCACATCAAAATAAAAGGCTTCTGCACAGCAAAAGAAACCATTAGCAAAACAACAAGAAAACCCACTGCATGGGAGAACATATTTGCCAACATTATCCTATATACCAAAAGCATAATATGCAAATCAACCAAATGGCAAAACAGCAGAACAACCATCCAGACAACCATCCAGATGACCATCTAGGATCACGCAATGACACCCACTGGTGCCAGGCCAGCCAAGGCGGGTGTGATGCAATTGGTCAGGGGCTGGCCATTGCCCCATGATCACCCTGCAGAGGGAGGCCCAGGCCACTGGCTGGCAGGAAGATAAATTGGAGGGGGGGAGCTCCACAATTGCCCCAAAGAGGGAGGCCCAGGCCATCAACTGGGATGCGGCAGGTGGGCGGGTCCTCCCTCTTCAAGGGAAGCTCGGGACCTGGGCGCCAGCGGGAAGCCAGTGCTGGTAGCCAGGGGAAGGAAGTCCTACTCTTGTACATGCATGGGGACTCTAGTATCCAATAAGGGTTTAATCTCAACATTTATAAGGAACTCATACAACTTAACAAAAGGAAGATAAACAATCCAATCAAAAAATGGGCGAAGGACCTAACTAGACACTTTTTGAAAGAGGACCTACAGAAGGCCAAGAGACTTCTGAAAATATGCTCAAAGTCACTAATTATCTGAGAGAAATCAAAACAACAATGAAGTACCATCTCACACCTGTCAGAATAGCTATCATCTATATTTAAATGTCTTAAGCAAGCTACTTGTATAAGCTCAATATTTTTAAAAGGCATGTACAAGCTCTTAAGTTTTTCAGAGCATAAATATAATTTTCAATTAACTCATTTAAAGTGAAGAATACAATTGTGAAACTTTTCAAAGGTCACCCAAAAAGAGAATCCAGAAGGACAAATTAGGATACACAATAAAAAATGGTAAAAGATTTGGCATAAGAAGGTGAAAGGAAATTGCAGATAAAGTAGAACAGCTGGAAGGATAATAGAGGAAAAGGCAAATTGAATACTGTAAGGATGATAATGGTTAGTAAAATGAAAAATAAACTATCCTATATTATACAAGCCTAATATGCTAAGTGTCCAGTAGTCCATTCAACCAATCAAAGCGTAATATGCTAATGACATGCTAAGGCTGCTCAACCGCTCGCTATGCTGTGCACTGACCACCAGGGGGAAGATTCTCTAACTGGTAGGTTAGCTTGCTGCTGGGGTATGGCCAATCGGGATTGAGCAAGACAGGGTCAGACAGACCCTGAAGACCTCTTACGGTCCCTCTCAGGCTGGCCAACCTCTCATGTCCCTCCCCAGCCTCAATCTTGCACCAGTGGGGTCCCTCAGCCTGGCCTGCACCCTCTCGCAATCCAGGTCCTCTCAGGGGATGTTAGAGAGCCAGTTTTGGCCTGATCTTGCTCAATTCAGGAGCTGCCCCCTGGTGGTCAGTGCACTCCTACAGGGCTTGCTGCTGATGAGTGCAGCGGTGGTGGCAGGAGCTTCTCCCACCTCCGCGCCAGTGCTAAGGATGTTCGACTGCCAGGTTAGGCACACTCCCATGGGTCTAAGCCATCAGTCAGACATCCTCCAAGGGCTCCTGGAGTACAAGAGGGCACAGGCTGGGCTGAGGGGAGCTCCCCCTCCCAAGTGTACAAATTTTGTGCACCAGGCATCTAGTATAATTTATAATTATCAAAGGCATTTTTATTTACATCAAATTATATACAGTCGAGTGACATGAGAAGAATGGCAGCATAAGGGTGCGTCTATCCTCTCCCCCTAACATTTCAACAAAATAATCACCTATAATTAAACAAAGAAGTCCCTGCTCAACACAGATGCATGCCTGAGAGACCAGCACACTGGAACAACTAAAATGTGTCCTTGGAATAAACAAGGAGATGAGAGAAGGGAGGGAATGCGAACACAGCTACAACACAGCAGCATGTATTCACCAAAGCAACTGAGAACTGACAGCAGCAGTTGTGAGCATTTTTCTCAGCCAGCCTGGACCAATACAGAGCTGACCCAACAAGTGGCTGGCTGTTGGAATAGCCACTGGAGTGGCTGCATTGTGTGGTTGCACACAAACAGAGAGAGAGTACTGAACCGTGGGTGCACCTTGTGAATGGGATCTGAGTTGCATGCATAAGCTGTGAGTCAGCAGACACCCTCCCTACAGAGTCGCTTCCCAAGGCTGGGCCTGGCTGCCAGCTTTCAGGCAAAGAAAGTAGATCACTGAGCCCCGCCATTGATTAGATTCCCAGATCTTGCCCCCCTGTTTTGCTTTTGGATTATTTCCAGGAGTGTATTGTCTTTAGGCCAGAAGCTGCTGCAGGAGAGACACAGTTTCCCTCTGTGACTGAACCCCAGGAGGAGTGCTTGGGCAAGAACCTTGGAGGTCAGGGACTGCCATTACTGTGAAGAAAAAACAAATCTCACCCCCAAGCAGCATAGGCAGTAAAGCCTGACAGAAGCTGCAGAGGCTCAAAACTGTGAGGCCACAGAGGAAAAAAATAAATCTTGCAATTCAGTGCCATATACTAGAACTGAATAGAAAGACTTCCTCAGAGATAAATGGAAAAACAAAGGAGAACAATGAATGCCATGAACAACCACAACAATAACGATGACCAGAAAGGAAATGAAAAATCCCCAGAAAAAAGGCTGGAACACATGGAATAATGTGAGTTGAATGACAGAGATTTCAAGATGGCGGTTCTGAAAATACTCAATGAGATGCGAGAAAATACTGACAGGCAATTCAGCTCACTCAGAAAACAAAACAACGAAAATAATAAGTATTTCTCTAAAGAAATTGAATTGTTAAAAAAGAATGTAGCAGAAATCCTGAAAATGAAGCAGGCCATTAAAGAAATTAAGAGTGAATTGATGAGCATAGAAAACAGAACCAACCAGTTAGGGGAAAGAACTAGTAATACTGAAGATAGGAATCAAGAAATGATGCAGAGAGAAGAGAAAGACCTGAGAAGAAAGAAATACGAAATAGCCCTAAGAGACTTCTCTGGTTCCATAAAAAATAAAAATAAATAAAAATAACATCAGAATCCAGGAATAGCAGAGAGGAAGAGAGAGAGAATGGAATGGAGAGTCTATTAAAACAAAGAAAGAATCCTCAAAGCATCCAGAGAAAAGAAGGAAGTGACCTACAAAGGGAACCCATCAGAATTTCACCCAACTTCTCAGCAGAAACTCTACAAGCAAGAAGAAAGTGGAACCAAATATTCAAATGCCTGAAAGAGAGAAATTATCAGCCATAGGTATTATATCCAGCAAAATTATCATTTAAATATGAAGGAGAAACATGAACATTCTGAGACATACAGAAACTGAGGGATTTTTATCACTAGAAAACATCCATTGCAGGAAATACCCAAGGGGTTATTCTACCTGAAACAAAGAAAATAAGATCAAAACACTATCAGTTGGATTGTCAAAACCTTGCAGCATAAACAAGGATAACTTGTGACAATTAAAGCATACAAGGGGAAGAGGGACAAGTATGGACAGGCAAAGGAAGATGAAGATCAGTTGTACTAAAAAAGGAAACAACTATGGTATATATGCAACTTCACCTTTTATAAAACTAATGGCAGTCACACACAGAAATTCCCCAAACAAGACATATAGCTTTAAAAAAGAGGAAAAAGAGGAAATATATATGGAATACCATCAAACAAAAACAACAGATAGAAGCATAAACGAAAAGAACCAATGGAGGCACAGAGTTACCAGAAAACAAAAGATAAAATGGCTATAGGAAATCCTCATCCATCAATAATTACCCTAAATCTAAATGGTCTAAATTCACCAGTAAAGAGGAATAAGAGTAGCAGAATGGATCAAAAAATAAAACCCAACCATATGTTGCCTACAAGAGACACATCTAAACAGCAGAGACAAAGGTAGATTCAAAGCAAAAGGGTGGAAAATGATTCTCCAAGCAAATAACATCCACAAATAAGCAGGGTTAGCCATGCTTATATCTGATAAAATAAACCTCAGGATAAGAAAAGACAAAGATGGACACTTCATAATGGTAAAGGAAACACTCCATCAAGAAAACATAACACTTCTTAATATATATGCATCCAACCTGGTAGCACCAAAATATATTAAATAGCTACTCACAGAATTAAAGGAAAAAACAGATCAAAACACAATTATAGTTGGAGACCTTAATATTACACTGACAGCACTAGACAGACAAAAAATCAATAAAGAAATATCAGCGTTAAATGAAACATTAGACCAAATGGACATAATCGACATTTACATAAATTTCATCCCAGAACATCAGACCCTACACTCTCCTCCAGTGCACGTGGAATATTCGCAAGGATAGACCATATGTTGGGTCACAGAACAAGCTTCAACAAATTCAAAAAGATTAAAATTATTCTGACCACGATGCCATGAAATTAGAAATTAGAAATCAAAAACTGCAAAAAAAGTTTAAAAAAACCAACAAATGCATGGAGATTAAAACAATATGCTACTAAAATATGACTGTGTCAAAGAAGAAATAAAAGATGAGATCAAAAGATATATAGAGACAAACGAGATGATATCAAAACCTCTGGGATGCAGCGAAAGTTGTAAAAAGAGGGAAGTTTATATCACTACAGGCCTATCTCAAGAAACAAGAGAAATTCCAAGTAAACAACCTACATCACACCTATAAAGACTAGAGAAAGAAGAACAAAAGCAACCCAAAGTTTGTAGAAGAAAGGAAATATTAAAAATCAGAGCAGGATTAAATGAAATAGAGAACAAAAAGACTATAGAAAAACTTAATAAAACAAAGAGCTGGTTCTTTGAAAAGATTAATAAAATTGACAAACCCCTGGCTGGACTCACTAAGGAAAAAAGGGAAAAGACCCATATAAATAAAATCAGAAATGAGAGAGGAGAAATCACCACAAACATCACAGATATATAAAGGATCATACTAGAATATTATGAAAGCCTTTATGCCACCAAATTCAATAATCTAGAAGAAATGGGTAAGTTCCTAGAAATGAATAACCTTACTAGACTAAATCATGAAGAATTCCAAACCTAAATAGACAGACCAGCAGTGAAGAAGTTGAAACCACCATCAAAAACCTCTATATCACATAAACAAATTGAGAGAGATTTGGAAACAGCCTAAGTCCTAAGTGTCACTTTCAAGGCCGGCACTAGACTTTTTGCCGCCACTATAAAATATAAATAATACAAGTACTGTCCACTAAATTCAAGAAAATTTATGTATTTATGAAATAAATAAATAAATTACTTACCTAAATTATCTGAATAGCTGATTTGTAATGACATCACTTGTTTAACTAGCTTACTAGCATGCAGTACGATGTGTATTGTCTGAGAGACAGTTATAAAACGTTTTTGTCGTTGCCAATCCCAAAAAATGCCATTGTTCATTAAGTCCAAACAATAGTGGTCGAATTCTAACAACTGATCAACAATGCGAACTTTGATAAGCAGTTCCTGATAATCAGTTCTCAACAATTATTTGTTATTATTAAAGTTTAACATTATAAAATTAACAAAAATAATATAAAACTCATATCCTGGCTAAATAGCCACATGGCCACCAAAAACCGTATATTCCCTTCCCGTTCTCCCACCATTCCCTAGCTTGTCATGCATTCTTTCCAAAAATCAGGACTTTTTTAAAACACCACAGGACGTGGGACAAATTGTTAAGACTTGGGACTGTCCTGCCAAGAGCAGGACATCTGGTCACCTTAATATATATCTTAACTAATAAAAGCAAAATATTAAAATTAACTGTTTCTCTGGGACGGGGTAAGCCACGCCCACCAGCCAATCAGAGCTGCTGTATGCAAATTAGCCCAGCCAAGATGGCGGAGGCCGCAGCCCCAGTGTGCGGCTTCTCCGGGGCTGCAGCCTCCACCATCTTGGGAGCCTCCTGCCTGGGAAGGCATCCAGTGCCTTGGGCATGCGGATGCCTTCCCAGGCGGGAGCCTTGAGGGGGAGGCAGGGACCAGGTGGCCGGACCCCGCAGCCCCTGCCCGGGAGGCCGTGGGGTGGCTGGGGCTACCCCAGCCTTGGCTTCACGGGAGGGTGGCCCGTAGGGTCAGTGAGAGCTGTGGCCGGCATGCAAACTGCCCTCAACCCCTCACCCAGGCTTGCTACACCCCCTGGGGTGAGGATCTCCACTGGGGAACTTGGCCAGCTTGCAAACAGACATTGGCCCCTCACCCAGGCTGGCCAGGCACACCAGCAGGTGGACATCCCCAGAAGGGTTCCAGACTGGGAGAGGGCACAGGCCAGGCTGAGGGACCCCCCCACCCAGTGCACAAATTTTTGTGCGCTGGGCCCCTAGTATATATACAGTAAAAGAGTAATATTAAAATTAACCATCTCTCTGGGATGCCTAAGCCACGCCCACCAGCCAAGCCATGCCCACCAGCAAATCAGAGTGGCTGTATGCAAATTAACTCAGCCAAGATGGAGGCCGCCAGCCACGGAGGCAGGTGTGGCGCAGGAGGTGGGGCAGGAGCAGGGTGGCGGGCAGGTGGAGTGGGTGGCAGGTGCGGAGTGGGTGGGGCTAGCAGGTGGGGCCAGTGGCGGGCACGGGGTGGGCGGGGCAGGCTCGGCCAGCCTGGAAAGGGCCATCAGCCCCTCACCCAGGTTGGCCAGTCATGCCAGCAGGTGGACATACCCCAAGGGGTCCCAGACTGTGAGAGGGCACAAGTGGGGTTGAGGGACACCCCCCCCCCCCGAGTACACAATATATTGTGCACTGGGCTCCTAGTAATCTAATAAAAGAGTAATTTGCAAATTAACCATCACTCCGAGACACCTAAGCCATGCCCACCAGCCAATTAGAGAACCTGTATGCAAATTAACCCAGCCAAGATGGCGGCCGGCAGCCACGGAGCCAGAGCAAACAGGAGGTTTCTGTTGCACCAGCGATGGAGTTGAAACTGCCTGCCTAGGCCTTCCAGGCCTCTGCTCAAGGCAACAATGTTTCAATTACAGAAGATAAATAAACCCAAGAAAGCTGATTCTAGCCAGCCTTGCTGGATGTTGGGTCGATGGGAGCTGTGGGCAGCCTGAAAATGGCCCTCAGCCCCTCACCCAGGCTGGCCACACCCCCATTGGGTGAGGGTCCCCATTGGGAGGCTTGGCCAGCCTGCAAACAGCCATCAGCCCCTCACCCAGGCTGGCTACGCATGCCAGAAGGTGGACATCCCCAGAGGGGTCCCAGACTGCGGGAGGGCACAGGCTGGGCTGAGGGACCTCCCCCACCCTGAGTTCACAAATTTTTGTGCACCTGCTCCGTGTGTGTGGGTGTGTGTGTGTATGTGTATACTAGTGGCCCAGTGCATGAAATTCGTGCACATTAAAAAGGGATTAATTAGAGGAAATATTTTAATATTGCTATTTGCCCTTTTTCTACAATAGAAGTGTCAGAGATTAAAAAAAATTAGTAAAACGTATATGAAAATCTTCCTCCTATCAGAATCTGGGGTGCACCATGGAACCCAGAGTCAAGTCTTCAACAACCCACGTGCACCTCAAAATCGCTCGAGACCCAAACCTGGACGGCCCCCCTTTATTGGGCTAGATCCAGACCCGGCCGGTCCCACCCTGTCAAGCCCTGCCAGGTGGGGGGGTGCAGCCTCAGGTCCTCTGGGTGCCAGGGCAGGGGGGCATGGCCTGAGGTCCCCCATTATGCTCTGCTGGGTGGAGGGAGTGGCCTGTGATCCCCAGCCTGGTGCCAGGGCAGGGGGCACAGCCTGAGGTCCCCTGGCCCAGCACCAGGGCAGAGGGCACACCTTGAGGGCCCCCGTCAAGTCACACTGGGTGGGGGGCCAGGGTGGGGTGCATGACCTGAGGTCCCCCGGCCTGGAACCAGAGAAGAGGGTGCAGCCTGAGTTCCTTTGGCCTGGTGCCAGGGTTGTGGGAGCAGCCTGAGGTCTTCTGTCAAGCCCTGCAGCTGGAAGGCATGACCTGAGGTCCCCTGTCAAGCCCCATGCAGGAGGTGGGGGGCGCGCAGCCTCAGGTTCCTGCTGATTGCTCCTTAAGGCTCATTATGGGAACTTAGCCTCAGCTGTGGGTGCAAATTGATCAGAGTGATGGTCAATTTGCATATTCCCTCTTTATTATATAGGAGATATATATATATATATATATATATATATATATATATATATATACACACACATACATACATATTCTGGAAAGTCACATGCAAACAAATCACACTGGATTGCAATTTATCCCCATGTACAAAAATTAATTCAAAATGGATCAAAGTGGTTGCCAGAGGGAGGGAGTGGGGAAGAAAGGGGTCCTAATATGAGGTGACAAAAGAAGTTTTGACTTTGGGTGGTAGGCACATGGCCCTATATACAGATTTTGTAAATCAGTAATCCACACATGCAATCTATTTGTTCATGTAGACTAATGTCACCCCAATAAAATTTAAAATAATGAAAAAAAATTGTGTACAGTCAACAGTTTGAGCCAGCATCGTCAAAACCATATGATGATGCAGCTTTTGCTAGACACATTAATGGAGCAACCCACTTAGAAGCCACAGTGCAGTGGAGGTGAAAAAAATGAGTGTAGTCTGCTTTTTTAGATATTCCATGGAAAGATGTTCCTCCAAAGTCCTTAAAATGGTCCACAAAAGACTATCTCTGATTTCATTCTCTACTACTGTCCCTTTCTCTTGGTGCAGTCTAACATGCTGACCCCCTTGCTGCTCCTTGAATATGCCACACATGCTCCCACCTTAGTGTTGTGTGGATCTGTAAGAAACAACTATCAATATAGAGCATGTTTGAACAGGAAGAATAAAATAAAGCTTACCAGCTTATTCAAAATATTAAGACAACACAATATTTTTGTGTGCTAATCCTCATCCGAAGATATTTTTCCATTGGTTTTTAGAGAATGGGAGGGAGAGGGAGAGACACAGAGAGAGAAATATCCTGGATGCATCCCAACTAAGCCAAGAATCAAACCTGTAACTGAGGTACATGCCCTTGACCAAACAGAACCTGGGACCCTTCTATCCACTGAGCCAAACCAGCTGGGGCAAAACAACATGATTTTCAATCAATATAATCTATTCTACAAAATAGATTCAATCTGATGAAATTAATATGATTTCAAGCTTCAGATAGAGTGGTATATTTGACTGAACATTCCTACTTCTAGGAATCTATCTATATATATAAAAGCCTATGCTACTAACCAACCAAATGACTGGTTGACTAGTTCTATAACACATGCTGACCACCAGGGGGCAGACACTCAATGCAGAAGCTGCCCCCTGGTGGTCAGTGCGCTGCCACAGTGGGAGTGCTGCTCAGTGACCAATGGATGCCAAACACCGGGCTCACAGCTGTCAAGCGCAATTGCAGCAGCACGAGCCTCTCCCGCCTCCATGGCAGCAATACCAAGTGGTGGTGACAGGCACAGTGGGACCTGGATGAGTAGGAACTGCAGGGCACCTGGCCCGGGCTTGGACTCCTCCCTGGCCGCCTGCTGTATTCAATATTATTACATCCCTTGAGGGATGTCGGACTGCCAGTTTCGGCCTGCAGGCCAGGGGATCGGGCCAAAACTGGCAGTCTTACATCCTCTAAGGAGTTCTGGATTGCGAGAGGTGCAGGCCAGTCTGAGGGACGCCACTGGTGCACGAATCCATGCACTGGGCCTTTAGCACATTATACAGTAATACATACAAAACTATAAACTAATATAGAGAGGGATTCTTTGCCATAACATTTAAAAACAAAGAAATTGAGATCAGTTAAATGTCTATCAGTAAAAATAGTTAATAATGCCCTAACCAGTTTGACTCAGTGGATAGAGCGTCGGCCTGTAGACTGAAGGGTCCCAGGTTTGATTCTGGCCAAGGGCATGTACTTTGGTTGCGGGCACATCCCCAGTGAGGGGTGTGCAGGAGGCAACTGAATCAATGTTTCTCTCTCATCGATGTTTCTAACTCTCTATCCCTCTCCTTTCCTCTCTGTAAAAAAATCAATAAAATATATTTTTTAAAAAATAGTTAATAATTATGGGGTATCTATAAAATGAAAATATATAATCTTCAATATGAAGTATTCTAATATAGAAGAATGTCTATGACTTATTATTATATGTAAAACCTAAGTTACATACATAGACTTTTAATGCCTGAGTATACCTGAATCTAAATCTAGGCGTCTATAATTGTATTGCATAGAACAAGGTCTTGACTGATTAATAAGTAACTGGGAACAGTGGTTACTCCTACAAAGTAAAAAAGAGAAGGTGCCAGTAGAGAGATAAAATTTTGATGCTTATCTAATTTAATAAAAGAGTAATATGCAAATTGACCCTCACTCCATTACACCCACAAGCCATGCCCACTAACCAATCAGGAGTAAATATGCAAATTAACTCAACTAAGATGGCAGTGGCCACAGAGCTGGAGTTGTCCTGGGCAATGGAGGAAGCCTGGGCCCTGCTGGCCCTGAGCTCTACTCAAGGCTACAAAGTTTCAATTATAGAAGATAAACAAACCCCAGGCTTCGAGCAGGAGACCAAGGCAACAAAGTTTCAATTATAGAAGTTAAGTAAATCCCAGCCAGGCACCCCAGTAGGGACCTGAACCATGAAAGGGCTGTGGGCAGCCTGAAACGGCCCTTTGCCCCTCACCCAGGCTGGCCAGGGACCCCAGTAGGGACCTAAACCCTGAAGGGGCTGTGGGCAGCCTGAAATGGCCATCAGCCCCTCACCCAGGCTGGCCAGGCACGCCAGCAGGTAGACATCTCCCGCGGGGTCCCAGACTGTGAGAGGGCACAGGCCAGGCTGAGGGACTTCCCCGACTGCACAAACTTTTTTGCACCCGCCCTTTAGTATTATATATTCCTTTATCTCTAAAAATTTTAAATGAGAATGCATTTCTTATGTAAAGTTTTTAAAAATCATGTATTTTTTTAAAAGAATAAAAGTAAGTATTGAATAGAACTGTTACTCTGTATTTAATTCTGACCATTACCAACAACAAAAGGTGGATGAACTGTAGAACAAGATAGGAAAATCTGATTCTGTCCTCCATCCACAGGGTTTGTTATATACCCAAAGTGGAGGGACTCGGTGCATAAAGAGTAGGACATTTAACATGAAAATTTTAAAGGAAGTTCAGTGAAACATTAATATGGATATTTGATAGGATCTCTAAAACACTGGCCTATATGCAACAGTGAGAATATGCATTTAAAAAGACAGCAAATATTGATTATACAACCTAAAAAATGACCCTAATGAGAAAAAGAAAAGAAAATCTAAAATAAATAAATGGAACTGACATCTTCCAACAACCATGTGAGTGAGTTTGGAGGTAGTTCTTTCAGCTTCATTAAGCTGTGGGATGTAGATAGTCCTGGTTAACAGCTTGACTGCAATCTCATGAGAGACCTGAGCCAAAACTGTTCACCTAAGCCAATCCTAGTTTTCTGACCAACTGAAAATATGAGCTAATACATGTTTGTGGTTTTAAATTCTAAGTTTCATGGTACTCTGCTTCACAACAACACAGAACTAATACAGAAATTATTCTAGTCTGAAGAAAACATGCGAAAAAAGAAAATATGTTAAAATGCTTTGGGCTACGGAAGCACATTTAAAGAAATTTAATGTTACAACAATTCAAAAATATTGAAACAACAGATATAGGTAAACACACAGACCAAATATATTAAAACAGATGCAGGTAAACAAATGGACCAAAGATATTTAAACAACAGATATAGGTAAACAAATGTGCCAAAATGGACATGACAGACTAATAATTTAGAAACAACATTTACAGAACAGATTTAGAAAGCTAAATAAGGCAGAAATAATCACATTGAGAATAAAATGTAAAGATACAAAAGATAAAAAGACATAGATTAAATTGGTTAAACAATAACAGACATCAAAGATAGACAAAGTCAACCAAAATATGAATCATCTATGACTGAAAAATAAAATTAAGCCAAACAAGTTTTCATATAAATATAAAACCAAAATTTTTCAGAATTGAAAGAATAAGTTAATCTGTATAAATTACATTCCAAGACAAATTTTTATGGATTTGTGGACAAAATGTTTCTTAAGTGAGTTACTGATCAAGGACAAAGAAAATGTTATTCAGAAATATAGGCACAAATCAGTTATGAAGAGAGAACCAAATTAGCCTATCAGTTTACCACAGCAAAATACAATCTAATCTAATAAAAGAGTAATATGCAAATTAACCATCACTCTGAGACACCTAAGCCACGTCCACCAGCCATGCCACGCCCACAAGCCAATCATAGCAGCTGTATGCAAATTAACCCTGCCAAGATGGCAGCCTGCAGCCATGGAGCTAGAGCAAACAGGAGGCTTCTGTTTGGAGGAAACTGCCTGCCTCAGCCAGCTCAAAGCAACAAAATTTTAATTATAGAAGCCACAGAGCTGAAGCAAAAGGAGGCTTCATTGCCTGCCTAGGCAGGCTGAGGCCTCTGCTCAAGGGAACAATGTTTCAATTATAGAAGATAAATAAACCCCAGAAACCTGCTTCCAGCCAGCCTTGCTAAGACCTTGGGTCAATGGGAGATGTGGCCAGACTACAAACAGCCATCAGCCCCTCACCCAGGCTGCTTAGGCACCCCAGTAGGGTCTCGAACGCTGAAGGGACTGTGGCCAGCCTGAAAACAGCCCTCAGTCCCTCACCCAGGCTGCCCAGGCACCCCAGTAGGGACTCAAACCCTGAAATCCAAAAAAGCAAAAAACACCCAACCAGAAAAACAAAAGGAAAAAAAGAATACAAAAATATGAAGATATGCAAGGAGCCTTTGGGACAACTTCAAGTATACCAACATCAGAATTATAGGTGTGCCAGAAGAAGAGAGAGAGCAAGATATTAAAAACCTATTTAAAGAAATAATGACAGAAAGCTTTCCCCTACCTGGTGAAAGAAATAGACTTACAAGTCCACGAAGCACAGAGAATCCTAAACAAAAGAAATCCAAAGAGGACCACACCAAGATACATCATAATTAAAATGCCAAGGGCAAAAGACAAAGAGAGAATCTTAAAGTAGGAAGAGAAAAACAGTTAGTTACCTTCAAGGGAGCACCCATAGGACTGTCAGCTGATTTCTCAACAGAAACCATGCAGGCCAGAAGGGAGTGGCAAGAAATATTCAAAGTGAAGAATAGCAAGAATCTACAACCAAGATTACTCTACCCAGCAAAGCTATCATTTAGAATTGAAGGTCAGATAAAGAGCTTCACAGATAAGAAAAAGCTAAAGGTGCTCATCACCGCCAAATCAGTATTATATGAAATGATGAAGGGTATTTTTTAAGCTTGGAAGAAGAAGAAAAAGGTAAAGATAAAAATTATGTACAACAGAGTGATAATAAATACAAATCTATCAACAAGTGAATCTAAAAATCAAGTGAATAAAAAACATGATGAACAGCATAAACTGGTGAATATAATAGAATCAGGGGCCTATAAAGGGAGTGGACTGACATTTCTTGGGAGGAAGTGGGTGTGGGCGGTCTGGGAAGAGACTGGACAATAATCGAACACCTATGGACAAGCACAATGGGGAGTGTGTAAAGGCATGGGGTGGGGTGGGGTGGGAACTGGGTGGAGGCGAGCTATGGGGAGAAAAAAGAGGAACAACTATAACAATCTGAACAATAAAGACTTATTTTTAAAAAATAATAATATAAAACCAAATAAAATACTCTTTAAAAAAAATAAAATAGAGCTTGTATAACATTTCCACATGCTAGATACTAAAAATGATAGTTATAATTGTTTCCCATAACAATTATATTCATTGAAAACAAGGAGTTTAAAAACTATAATTGTGGTGACCAAATAAGTCTTCAAAGAGAAATGGTTGAGCTAAACCTTAAAGAAGGAATAGGGTATTAATGCATGCTGAATACACATCTATATATAACTGAATAAGCAGTAATTTGATCCAGTCAGTGCATTTGGATCAAAAGGGAAAATCTAGATGGGGAGGAAGTTAGAATAAGTTACCACCCTTCCTCTTTTAATCTTAGAAATCCTATGCTGTTGAATAAAAAATGAGAACTGAGCAAAATAGACTTATAGCAAGCATTACCTTAGAGTACCATTGTTCCTCAACATATCTAAGAAAATTATTTTCTCCCAGTGAAAATTTGTGATATTTCTTCCATTCTGCATCCAAGACACAACAAAAACAAACAATAGCCAAAAAAAAACCCTTTCAAAGGACTTAAATGTAATAAATACAAAGAACTGCTTAAATATTCTTGAGACATTACTGCTTCAATGTTTTCTTTATTAGCACTTTAAAAGTTTTCTAGGTCTCACAAAATAAAACTGAAGCCAAGTGTGTTTATCCCGCAAAGGGCCCTTGCCCATGGCAAAGTTAGCATTTGGATATACTTGCTACAAATAACTTTTTCAAAGAATTCCTCCCACTGAAATGAGCCAATGGTCTCAAAAACATTCCTGCCAGAGGAAAAAAAAGGAAACAAAAAATACTGGCTTGTAAGGAACAGCCAAACTACAAATGTTAAATTAGGCTGGAGGTTTTCACTAAGTAAGTGTTTGGAAAGCACCCATATCCTTAGCTGCTCAATATGTTTGACAGTCACCTACAAACATGCTGAGTTGCATTTGAGATTTTTAATTTCAATGCAAAAAGTGCTTCAGGACCATTCATGTCGCAGGGACACAAGAATACTGGTACGGGGATCAGCAAACTTGGATTCCAGCCCCTCTGCCAGGAGTTAGATGAAAACTATGTGGGTCTGTTTTTCATGTGTAAACTAAGTCCAAGCCAAGACTGGCAGATCTGTAATATCCCTTTCAGCTTTGTACTAGGCATTGTGTTGTGTTTCAAAACTACAGTATTACTTCAACTATTCAAGGACTTTTGTGCTTCCATACAAATCTGATTATTTTTTTGGTTCTATATTTTTTAAAAAGTGTCATTGGGATTATTTTTATTGACTTTAGAGAGAAGAGGAAGAGAGAGAAAGAGAGAGAGAGAGAGAGAGAGAGAGAGAGAGAGAGAGAGAGAGAGACATCTTGCCTCCCTTAGATTTCCTAAATGAGGATTGAACCCGCCACTGTACAGGACCACACTCCGAACAACTGAGCCATGTTGGCCAAGGCAGGAAAAAAATGTGATTTGACAGGCATTGTATTATATATGTATATTGCTTTGGGTAATATGGACATTTTAACTATTATATTGATTCTTCCAATCCATGACCCTGAGTAACTTTCCATTTCATTGTGTCTTTTTCAATCTCTTCAATAATGCTTTGTAGTTTTCAGTATGTAGGTCCTTCACATGGTTTGTTAAGTTTATTCCTAGGTATTTTATTCTTTCTGTTGCAATTGCAAAAGGAATTATTTTTCCCCTGTTTCTTTCTCTGAAATCTCATTGCTAGTATAGGAATGCAATGGATTTTTTGTTCATTAATTTTGTATTCTGCAACTTTCCTGCATTTGTTTATTGTTTCTAATTGTTTTTTGGTTGAGTCTTTAGGGTTTTCTATGTAAAGAATCATGTTATCTGCAAAAAGTGACATTTTCGTGTCTTCATTCCCAATTTTGATGTTTTGTCTTTCCTTCTCTTTCCTGATTGCTCTGGGTAGGACTTCCAGAACTATCTTATCTAATAAAAGCGTAATATTGAAATTGACCATTTCTTTGGAATGCCTAAGCCACGCCCACCAGCCAATCAGAGTAGCTGTATGAAAATTAACCCAGCCAAGATGGAAGCCGGAACTCACAGAGCTGAGTAAACAGGCAGCTTCCGTTGCAGCCGGAATAAAACTGTTTGCCAGCTGCTGGGTTTCTCCTAGCTCCAGACAACAACATATTTGAAACATTGTCTCAATTATAGAAGCCTCAGAGTTGAAGCAAACAGCAGTCCTGCCTGTGAATACTAAGGCAACATTGTTTCAATTATAGAAGCCAAGCAGACAGAAGGCTTTGTTACCTTCGTTACCTGCCTAGGCCTTGGCTTAAAGGAACAGTGTATCAATTATAGAAGATAAACCCCAGAAACCTGCTTCCAGCCAGCCTTGCTGGGACATTGGGTCAATGGGAGCTGTAGGCAGCCTGAAAGCCTGAAAGTGCCCCTCAGCCCGTCACCCACACTGGTCACACCCCAATGGTCACACCCCAATGGGGTGAGGGTCCACACTGGGGGGCTTGGCCAGCCTGCAAACAGCCATAAGCCCCTCACCCAGGCTGGCCAGGTATCCCAGTAGGAACCCAAAACCTGAAGGAACTGGGACATTGGGTCAGTGGGAGCTGTGGGCAGCCTGAAAGCCTGAAAATGGCCTTAGGCCTACACCTAGGCTGGCCACACCCCAATGGGGTGAGGGATCCCACTGGGGGGCTTGGCCAGCCTGCAAACAGCCATCAGCCACTCACCCAGGCTGACCAGGCATGCCAGCAGGTGGACATCCCCAGAGGGATCCTGGACTGCGAGAGGGCACAGGTCAGGCTGAGGGAACATCCCAAGTGCATAAATTTTTGTGCACCGGGCCCTTAGTGTTGAATAAGAGTGGTGAGAGTGAACATCCTGTTTTGTTCCTGATATTAGAGGGAAAGCTTTCAGTTTTTCACCATTGAGTATGATATTAGCGGAGAGTTTGTTATATATGGCCTTTATTATATTGAGGTACTTCCCTTCTGTGTACATTTTGAGTGTTTTAATCACAAATGGATGTTGTAGCTTATAAACTGCTTTTCTGCATCTATTGAAGAGATTATGTGATTTTATCTTTTGTTTGCTAATGTGGTGTATTACATTCATCAATTTGCATATATTGAACCTGAACCATCCTTTTCCCCTGGAATAAACCCCTCTTGATCGTGATGCATTATTTTTTAATGCACTGTTGTATTCAACATGCCAGTATTTTGTTTAGGATTGTTGCATCTGTACCCATCAGACATACTGGTCTGTAGTTTTCTTTTGGGAGTTAACCTTGCAGTTTTGGTATCAGGATTATGTTGGCCTCGTAAAATGTGTTAGGAAGTATTGCCTCTTTTTCACTGTTTGGAAGAATTTGAGAAGGATAGGTATCACCTCTTCTTCGAATATTTGGTAGAATTCGCAAATGAAGCCATTTGGTAATGGACAAGTAATAACAAGGGTTGGAGAGTTTGTAGAGAAAAAAGGAACTCTCATTCACTGCTGGTAGGAAAGTAGACTGGTACAGTCACTGCAGAAAACAATATGGAGGTTCCTCAAAAAATAAGAACAAAACAATACCGCACGTGGATATCTACCAGAAAAAAAATTTGAAAACATTTATTCGCATATGCATCCCTATGTTCACTGCAGCATTATTCACGGTGGTCAAGACAAGGAAATGACCAAAGTGTTCTTTGACAGATGGCTGAATAGAGAAGATGTACATGTATAAAAAGGAATACTACTCATCCATAAGAAAAAATGAAATACTGCCACTTGCAACAACATGGACAGATCTTGAGAACATCAGAAAACAAAACAAAACTAAGAACCACATGATTTCACTCATATATATATATATATATATATATATATATATATATATATATATATATATATATAAAATCCTAACATGCAAATGGGCCGAACAACGGAACAATCAAACCACCGAACAACTGGCCATGCACTGAACACCAGGGGGCACTCATGGAGTATGGCAGGTGTGGGCTGCGGCGGGACGGTGGAGCAGGTGAGCAGGGGTGGGGCAGCTGGGGGGTACCAGAGCGAGGCATGACGCCGGTCACTGTCATCAGGGTGAGCCTCCGGTGGTTACTGAAAAGTCTTTGCTCCCACGTGCTGCAGTCCCCCCCAGCACTCGCACCTGCTGCCGGTACTGGAGCCACCGCTTGCACCAGTTGCTTGTGCCTAGCGCCGGCCCCAATCACTCTGCACCATCAGCGGGTGTGAGCGACTCCCAGCCCTGATCAACCCTCAGGCTTCTCCACCTCCCCCTGCTCCAGAGGGGCAGCAGCTGCCACTCATACCCACTGATGGTGCTGGTCGGGCCCCAATTAGTCCACACTATTAGTGGGTGTCTGCAGGGCCAGTGCCATCAGCGCATGGGAGCAGTGGCAGTGGGAGCGAAGCTGTTGACAGACAGGGGACCAGGGCTGCAGCGAGAGGGGCTGGGCGGGGGTGCAGAGGATGGGCCGAGACCCCCCCCCCCCCCCCCCCCCCCCCGTGCCCACAGCAGCCTGACGGCCCACAGTTCCTTTCAAGGTGCACAAGTTCAGGCACTGGGCCCCTAGTACGGGATATAAAATTGAAACTCACAGACCCAGACAACAGCATGGTAGTAACCAGAGGCAAGGGGATTTGAAGTTAATAAATAGTAAAGGAAGCCAAATGTACGGTGACAGTGATTTGGCCCAGGATGGTAGGCACACAATGCAGTACACAGATCATGTGTCATAGAAATGTACACTTGAAGACCATAACTGTATTAAGCAATGTTACCTTAATACAGGGGTCCTCAAACTACGGCCCGCGGGCCACATGCAGCCCGCTGAGGACATTTATCCGGCCCACCGGGTGTTTTTGCTGCCTTGTTTTTTTTTTTTTTTACTTTAAAATAAGATATGTGCAGTGTGCATAGGAATTTGTTCATAGTTTTGTTTTTTTTGTTTTTAACTATAGTCCAGCCCTCCAACGGTCTGAGGAACAGTGAATTGGCCCCCTGTTTAAAAAGTTTGAGGACCCCTGCCTTAATAAATATAATTTAAAAAATAAAATAAAAAATCTAAAAAGCCAGCACCATCTAGTGGAATCCAGAGGATTCAAAAATAAGTAACGAAAGACATTTCTACAAGCAAACTATCCAGAGCTTTATTTTACTTCACTATTTTTCTAAAGTTCCAGAGACATCTGGCAGCAAGAATCAGCTTAGGCACATTTCCTTGAGCCATGATATAGCAATGAAGCTTTGTGAAAATGCTGAATTATTTCAGTATCTTTCATACTTATTATATACTAGGAGCCTGGTACACAATATATTGTGCACTTGGGGGTCCCTCAGCCCAGCCTGTACCTACCCAACCTGCAGCCTGCCACCCACCCATCACGCCCTGCCCACCCACACACACTCTGGCCCGTCACCTGCCCCGCACGCCTTGCTCACCCTGACGCCTGCACTGCACCCGCCTCTGGGGCTGCTGGCCTCCATTTTGGCTGGGTTAATTTGCATACAGCCACTCTGATTGGCTGGTGGGTGTGGCTTAGGTGTCCCATAGATACAGTCAATTTCAATATTACGCTTTTATTAGATTAGACTAGCATCACTTTTCCATAAAGTGATATGATGTGAAAATAAGGCAGCAGAGAAAAAACAAACAACAAAAAAACCCTCTTAGTAGCTCCATTAATTTACAATATTTTCTAGGAAGGTTATTACCTATAATTTATAAATGAACAAGTTAATTTTTCACATCAAAGAGGCATGTTTTCCAGATTAAAGATTTCCTAAAATAACAGAACAGAAGCTTCATCAATGAAAAAATAAAACTAATTATTTCCTCTTACACATTAAAATCATACTTATTTTCATGTTTTCCAATATTCAATAAATGAAGTATATCAGTTTACTCCTAATCTCTTTCCCTCTATTTAAATATTTATCACTACTATAATCCTAGTGAAATTCAGGATATTTAATTGTTTTGTTTATTGCTGCATCTTCAGCAATATTCCAGTGCTATGTTGTTGTGCCTGGAAAAGTGCTGGCACGTAAAAAGTGCTTAATAAACTTGCTCATTACTAAATTCATTAATGAATAAACCTTGAAATCATTACATTTTTTTAGCATAAAGAACTGTATTACAATGTAACAAAAATTAAAAATCTTAAATATTAAATGCATATTTATTAGAGAGGCAGTAGTGTGAAGCAATTAAAAAATTAGATACTAAGGTAGACTGCTGAGTTTCAAATCCTGACTTTGTCATTTACTAACTGTAAGATCTTAGACAATTTACTGAACCTCTCTGTGCTTCATTATCTTACCTGAAAAAAAATATTTAACAGTGTCTCATAGCAATTCTAGGAAAATCAAATTATTTAATACAACATAAAATAATGACAAGTGGTCAAAAATTATCTGTTACTTTATTATTTTGTTGTATTTGTTTCTATAAAAATTTATAAAACAACTTTGTCATACAAATTTTTCAAAATTCACTTAGTTTCAAACGTTTCTTCTAGAAAGTCATTAAAATTTGACATAAAAATGAGAGGGACAAAGAAAACTAGATTATAAATTCTACATCTCCTATTTTTCATTTGCTTTGGTTATTCATTAAAATATATATATTAACTCAAAATACAAAAGGTTTCCCACAGAGATTTTGTAAACTTTAATAATCACTGTTACAACATACATTCAATGAATATTTTTCCATATTATTTGCACAAAACAAAATGCTTTACCAAAGAAAGCATGTATATAATAATAATATAACAACCTTAATACTCAAACAGAAATCCATCCAAATTAACTGAGTCATAAAAGATAGCCATGTAACTCAAAGAAAAATCATAAAACATTTTAAATAAAACAGTAAAAACAGTATAATAAAATAGTTTGTTTGATTAAAATAAATCCATCTTTAAAATCATCAACCTAGTGAACTTAATGAAATTAAAGCAATTATTTTGTGCATTAAGTAAAAATATCCTAGTATTAAAACTTGCTACCAATATAGAACCAATAATGAGATATTATAGAAAAATGTACATGGTATTCTTTAAATTACTTCAAAATTTATATGACCCTATATATACTAATGTAATAGTTTCTTTTTTACTAAATTTTGCTAAAGAATAATTTGTATATATGTATACATACACACACATGCATATTTGAAATAACATTTTAATTTATATTTCAGTTATAATCCTATATAATAAAAGGCTAATATGCTAAGTGTTTGATCGTCTGTTCAACCAATCAAAGCATAATATGCTAATGATATGCTAAGGCCGCTCAACCACTTGCTAAGATGTACACTGACCACCAGGGGGCAGACACTCTGACCAGTAGGTTATCTTGCTGCTGGGGTTTGGCCACTCAGCACTGAGACGAGCTGGACATGCCCTGGAACCCTCCTGTGGCCCCTCCCCAGCTGGCCAACCTTCTGCATCCTTCCTTGGTCCCGATCATGTACCAGTGGGGTCCCTCAGCCTGGCCTGCACCCTCTCACAATTGGGACCCTTCAGGGGATGTCAGAGTGACAGTCTTGACTCAATTAAATAGGCCAGGCCTCTAGTTAATAATAATAATAATAAAAACCATCTCTTTCCATAGCTACAGCACACAATATAATTAAAAATTAAAGGCAATAATAAAAATATATTAACTTTGTAATTTTAATTTAGAGAATTAAATTGTATAGTACCTTTTAAAAATGTATCTTTATTGTTGAAAGTATTACAGATGTCCCCCTTTTTTCTCCAATGACCCTCTCCCTCTCCCACACCCTCCCCCAGGCATTCAAAAAGAAAATTTCATAGTGTGTTGCTATTTCTATAAACAGTTCAATTAGAATGGAAAACACTCAGCATGAATAATTTCCAATAATTGTCTTGAATATATTGATGCAGTAACTATTCTCATTCACTTAAATGTAAAAAAATGTCAAATGAAAATGTACATTAATGTTTTATCACAAAAAGTATAATTAGCATTAACATTACATATTAACTATTGCAATAACTACAGCTTAGGAAGAATTAGAAACAAATTGAACTTGAAACTACAGATATAAACTATTTGGTATTGCTCCCAATGTTATTTTGCCTACATAAGAAATATAGCGTGGGTTAGTAACTTATTAACTTATAAACACAAATCTATCTTCGTGTCCTCTCATAAGAGTTTTCAGCATCAATTTATCATTAAAAGACAAAATCTACACGTTTCACTTAGCTTAACCAGAATCTCCGTAAGCAGTTTCTGAAGATGAAAAACAGACTCCAACTGGTTCTCAGAAAACCTACTTTCTCAGGTACACTCTTCTCACACTCAATAAATAGTGTTTTCATTGTACCAAACAGACAGCAAAGAAGTCTTTTATCTGGTTTGCTCCATACTACGTAGAGATACCTCAGGTACATCAATTAATACGATGACAGCTTTCACATAAATCTTACAGATACCCTATCCCAGGAAATCCACTGCCTACAAAAAATCCCATACAGCACTGCTGGCAATGAAAGTGAAGTGAATGAGAGTTCAAGCATTTCTTCTTACAAACAGCCTTTGAATTTTTTTTAAGCATGCTGCACTGTGTGCCAATACAGTAACACACATCTCAATGCACTTGCCTTCATTCCAACAAAAACAACAAAATACTCATATATATATATATATATATATATATATATATATATATATATATATATTACATTGAAATTTTAAAATAAAAATTCTGTATCAAAAGTATCAGTATTTCCATATGGAGAAGTCATGAGTAGTCTTAAAGTAGGTAACACAGACACGCAGGAAAATAATCCAATTAAAGTATACTATACATTATACTATTTTCAAAGGTGTTTTTTGAAACATTTGTAAAACAAAACCTTGCTTTGTGCTAACAACTATATTTTCCTGATATTTAAAATGAATGGGAGATGATTGTGACTGCCTAGATCCAACTATCTCCATACCTCCTCCAGATTTTCATAAAGAGCAAAAAGAAATAAAAAATACCTACACATTACCGTTCCCATTTAAATGGGAAATAAAGAAATTACAAGCTGATTTTTTTTCTAAATGGGGCAATAAATAAGTATCCAAGACTAACACATTCTAGGTTGAATCCACAGAGTGGATCCTAGGGAAACAGAATGGATAAGTAAGAAATGAAGGTGCCCCTTTGGTGGAAGAACCGATATATTATCAGCAAGGCCTCCCACTAGTAAGAGAGAGCATTACCTTGAGCATCATGGCAGCACTGAGACTAATTATGTAAGTTAATAAATACAAATGACCATATTCTATATATGAGGGGAAAACATTTGAACTTGGATCAAAATTTAAAACACAAATCTATGCTGTATATAAAGATATACCTAAAACACAATGATTCAGAAAAATTAAAGAAAGTTGTTTATTTAAATTGCCAAAAAGAACAAAAAAGAAGCTGTTAGACAAGATAGACTTTATCTCAAAAGCAATCAAGAGACAAAAAAGGGCACATAATTTTCTAGGCTAAAATTCACAATGAAGATAACTCAGTTAAGAAGATCTATGAAACAGCATGGAGCAACACTGATTAAGCAGAAACCAAATGGATATAAAAAAAGAGATATGTTGATAAGCAATAGACAGATTTAAGCTACCTCAACCCCTGCAACCCAAGATATATCAAGTAGATATAAATACCTAAAACAAGTGATCAAGGTAGAGCTATCTACACTAATAAAGGAGAAACATGCAAATTAACCATCACTCTGCCACTCTGCTATACCCACCAGCCAATAAGGAGCAAGTATGCAAATGAACCCAACTAAGATGGCAGCGGTCATGGAGCCGAAGCAAGCAGGAGGCTTGGGTTGCCCCCGGCAATGGAGGAAGCCAAGCTTCCCACCTGCCCTGGCCTGCCCAAGGCTCCATTCAAGGCTACAAAGTTTCAATTATAGAAGACAAATAAATCCTAGATACCTGCTTTCAGCCCACCCTGGCCTCTGCTCAAGGGAGATTGGATCACTGGGGGGGGGGGGTAGCCAGCCTGAAAACAGTCATCAGCCCCTCACCCAGGCTGGCCAGGAACCCCAGTGGGGACCCCCCACCCTGAAAGTGTTGTGGCCAGCCTGCAAACAGCCATCAGCCCCTCACGCAGGCTGGCCAGGCACCCCAGCAGGACTCCCACCCTGATCTGGGACACCCTTCAAGGCAAATCAGCCAGACCCCACCCTTGCACC
>PVJC01015548.1:0-34912 GCA_004026665.1 Murina feae
CCATCATCCATCCATCCATCCATCCATCCATCCATCCATCCATCCATAAACAAATAGAAACTTCTCTTCAAATGTACGTGGAAGTTACTCTGCCAGGAAGGAAGTCAATGCTGATTCCTTGTGAGTCTGCTGACATTCCAAGGACTTTGCGTGGCGCCACCTAACCACTGCAGAGGAGCTGTCTGTGCGCCAGCGGGGGAGTGGGCCTGTGGCGTGGTTTCCCACAGGAAGAAGAAGGGGCCAGGACAGGAAGCCAAGTGTTGAAGGATGGGAAATTCAACAACTCTAGGAAATTTTCCCAGAGAATTGGCACTTCTTTTTGCATACTGAAAACAAAATGCTATGTAAATGTTTCCACAGACAGCTTCTTCGCCCACAGATGCTTCCCGATATAACATATCACCTAACAGACTCACGCATGCCAATGGCTTCAGATACATGGCTTGAGGGCTTTTTCCAAGAGGAAGCAACCATGTGTGTATTGAGAGTCTAATATAAGTTGTCATTATCAAGCACTTAGTATGTGCCATAAGCTGCCCTAAGTACATTGCACACATTCATGATTTCAACTAACCCTTACAACAACCCCATGAGGTGGGAACTATTCCTAGCTCCACTTCACAGCAGAGAGCTCTCAGGAAAACGAGGCTGGATAACTTGTCCAAGGGATATAAATCCCAGCAGTCACTGCCCCCCCACACCTCCTCCCTGACCACTGTGGTGGGGTCTATGCTATGCCAGACACGCACATATTAATGGCACAATGCCCCAGGTCTCCCAGCTGGGAGAACTTGAAGAACATGGCAGCACGATCACATACATCGCTGCCAACTTCCTCACAGAGCTTCTTCTCCCACAGTAGGAGATGATGAAGCCACAGGGGCATCAGTGTCTGAGCCAGAAGGGTTGTTACTACCTAGATCCCAACTTTCTTATGTAAAATAGCCACACAGCGGGTTTGGTGGGGAAAGCGGGGGTTCGGTTTAAAAGGCCTCGTGGCCATCCTCGGGCAGATGTCAAAGAGCAGGTGAAAATTCTTTTCTGGAATGGACTGGAGCTGTGTGTCGCGGAATGTAAGGGGATGGCAGGTGATTCTGCCAAAGGAACAATGCCATCCACAGGGGAAGTGGCCCAAACTGCATCCATCCACGTGAAAACAAGAGCTAGGTAATATTTGGTTAAATCCAGTCTGACAATAAGGAAGAAAAGAGCACGCCAGGAATAAAACCCCTGGGATGCATCGTGGTCCTTTGCTTTGGCAAAACTACTTTCATGTTAATTATTTAAAGCATTTCATAATACACCAGGAAATAGGATGTTGTACACTTGGCAAAAACAATATTCTTAGATTAAAAAAAAATCTGACAATATTATATTATTAAATTTTAAGGGCGAAATAAAAGTCACTTCGCTTTGAAGGTTACCAACTGAGAAATTAGCAGAGCCTTCTCCATAAACTTCTAGCAAGGGGCAGTGGAAGCAGGTAGAGGTGGGAGAGTGTGGTCCAAACTCCCTCACTTCCAGTTCCTGGGAATCGCTTGTTGCCATGGTAGCCATGCTACTATGTGACCACTTAGGTATAGGCAGAACTAGAAGACAATAAGCATCTCACTACATTACCAGTTTTAGGTTTGAAAATAACTTTCGGCATCTCTCTCTCTCTCGCTCTCTCTTCCAAATTTTAGCTTAGATGATGCTGCACTATACTGCAATATAAATGCAAATCGACTGAGAAGTAACTTTTGCCAAAATTCCTTCACTATTCAACCAGCACCAATAGGAGAAGTAGATTTTAGAGAGACGTGTCTGAGTTGGAACATCTGTAGGAGGGATCTGCAGACAACACAGCCCACAGGACAGACTGGACGGCCACCTACTTTTATCCATCTTGTGAGCTAAGAATTATTTTTCTATTTATTTATTTAACGTATTTTAAAAATTGTATTAAATTAACTGGGGTGACATTGGTTAGTAAAATCATACAGGTTTCAGGTGTACAATTCTATAACACATATTCTGTATATTGCACTGTGTGTTCACTACCCACAGTCAACTCTCCTTCCGTCGCCATATACTATTTTTAAATGGTGGGGGGGGAAACATCAAAAGAAGAATATTTTGCGATACTTGAAACTTATATGAAATTCAAAATTCAGTCTGAAAATCATGTTTTACTGAAGCGCAGACTTATTTATTTACATATTGTCTATGGCTGCCTTGTGTTACTCAGCAGCTGAGTAGCTGTGACTAAAATCATACGGGCCACAGAGCAGAAAATACTGACAGTCCAGCCCTCTACAGAGAGGACTTGCCAACCCCTGATCTAGACACTGAGCTGTCTGTGCAGCGGGAGGTAGACTAGGAGACCGGGTGTAGCTTCTTTGTCAAGAAGTCTCTAACAGGCGCTGTCTTAGTCTTTTTGGGGCTGATATCACCACACACCACACTGGGTAGCTCATAAACAACAAAAATTTATGACTCACACGTCTGGAGCCTGGGAAGTCCGAGATTAGCCCCAGTGTAGCTGGCCTCGTGCTGGCTCACAGCTGCTGCCTTCCTGCTGTGTCCTCCAGGGTTCAGGCACTCTGTGGGCCTTTTTTTTTTTTTTTATAATACTAACCCCATGCTTGAGGGCTCTGCCTCACAGGTTAATCACCTCCCAAAGGCCCCCCTTACCAATGGGGGTTAGGATTACACCACCTGAAATTTGGGGGGACACATTCAAACCATAGCAGGTGCCTTCAATGCAGATTCAGGCCTTTCAGCCGAACTTGTGCAACTGTATTCACTGTTGCCTCTTGGAAAACATAGCTACTAGAAAAGCATGGCATGATGGGATCACACCCTTTGTCAAGAGGTTCTCATACTGCCCTGTCCCAGGGGTCAGGCAGCACCTTACTTACTCCCTCATGCGTTGCATCTCGGTCCCGGCCATCGTTCTGCTGAGAATTGTTGGTCCTGGGGACGTGTCTGGATCTGCGCCAGTGACTGTCCTTGTGTCTGAAAATCAATGCACAGCCCTTATTGACTTCATCAGCACCCAGCATCCTCAAGGCAACATCCAAGGGCAACAGAAAACAGAGGCTGATCCACCTTTGCCAAAGGTAATCCACACTAATTAGAGAGGAAGTCAGCGATGCCACGCACATTAAGGAGATTTATTCCAAATGACAGAATTACTTATACTTTTAATATGCACGAGGAATTCCAGGACCACGCTGCTCTCAAGAAAGATTATTTACACAGAACACGACTGCTTAGAAGCTGGGAAACGCAGGGGTTTTCAGATTGGAAAACACAGGTATGTTCAGGGAGCCTTAGGCCAGCTTCCTTCAGAAGTTGGGACTGTTGGCTTCTGACGCCTGAGGAATTTCCTCTGACAAACTTCATTTTCCCTTTAACTCAGTTCTACACCTGAGCATTAGCTCTTTGCAGTGGAAAGCAAGATGCCGACCAGGTCATCTGCAGCCTTGAGCTTCAGCAGAACGGAGCAGAAGGCCCAAGCTGGGTTTGGGAGGCAGAGTTGTCAGTGAAGGCTGCAGTGTCACCAAATCCGTGGAGCAAGCCCCAGCTTTGACAGAGGCGCCCTGGAGGCTCTAACAGAACATGGTGGGACCGAAGGGAAAGAAACTGTCACCAACTGAAACACTACTTTCCACGGAGCAGCTAGAGCCGGGCCCTGAGCAGGGCTCAGGGTAACTCAGAGCTGACTTTGTGTCTGGGCCCTCCCTGGGGTTGGGGGCAGAGGCCTCCCTCTGTGTTCCTTAGATCTCCCACAAGGCATCTCAGACCTCCATTAGAAAGTAACTTTGAGCACCCTAATCTTCATTTATAAATGACTAGGGGCCTGGTGCACAAAAATTTGTGCACTCGGGAGGGTCCTTCCACCTGGCCTGTGCCCTCTCACAGTCTGGGACACCTCAGGGGATGTCCACCTGCTGGTGTGCCTGGCCAGCCTGGGTGAGGGGGCAATGTCTGTTTGCAGTCTGGCCAAGCCTCCCATTGGGAACCCTCACACCATGGGGGTGTGGCCAGCCTGGGTGAGTAGCTGATGGCTGTTTGCAGGCTGGCCAGATTCCCTTCAAGGTGAGTGTCCCCCCTGGGGTACCTGGCCAGCCTGGGTGAGGGGCTGATGGCTGTTGCAGTGAGGCTGGCTAGAAACTGGTATCTGGGATTTATTTGATTTCTAATTTGTAGCTTTAACCAGAGCCCAGGTTGGGTTGCCCCTGACAACCCAGGCTCCCAGCGCTTCCTTGAGCCCAAGGCTGGAAGCAGGTCTCTGAGGTTTATTTATCTTCTATAATTGAAACTTTGTTGCCTTGAGCAGAGGCCATAGCCAGCCTAGGCAGACAGGAACCTTAGCTTCCTCCATCACCACCGGGGCAAGCCTCCTGCTTGTTCCAGCTCCGTGGCTGCCGGCAGCCATCTTGGCTGGGTTAATTTGCATACAGTTGCTCTGATAGGCTGGTGGGTGTGGCTTAGGTGTAATGGAGTGAGGGTCAATTTGCATATTACTCTTTTATTAGATTAGATATGCATGTGGTTGCTATGTCAGAGAAAGGGACCCAAGCTGTGAAGTTCCTGCTCTTTTCCCAACAGACCACACAGGAAGCGTGAGAGCCCAAACCCATTTTACGCATTAGTAAAGCTATCATCTATCTATCTATCTACCTACCTGCCTATCTGCCTACCTATCTATCTGATGCTGTGCAATAAAATAAAGTATACTGCAATGTAATGTAATATAATTATCAGATTAACTTCCTTCAAGAAGTCCTCCTTGATTCCCCGAGGTTGGGGTAGTTGGTCCTCCTTTGTACTTGCATAGCACCAATAACAGTACAGTTCACCCCACAATGATGCGATTACTATTGAATTTTCTCTCTCTCCCACCAGACTGTAAGTTCCATGAAGGCAGGAACCAGTTCTATCTCATTCACTGCTGTAATAAGTGGCCAGTGCACACCCACACTCTTGCTAACTAAGGGACTACTCTATGTGCTGTTCATTTTTAAAATTTATGCTTACATTTATAAATTCATTAACACATTATACATTTAATCACAAATTATTAACTTTATTTAATATAAATTTAATCTATCTATATATAAAACCCTACTATGCAAATAGACAAATAGACTGAATGGCAGAACAACTGAACAACCGGTCACTATGACGTGCGCTGACCACCAGGAGGTGCATGGGGAACATGGCAGACATTGGCAGCAGGCAGCAGAGTGCGGAACATGGTGGGTGTTGGCAGCAGGTGGCAGAGCATGGAACATGGTGGGCGTTGGCCACGGCGGGATGGTGGAGCAGGGTGAGTGGGGGTGCCAGACCAAGGCAGGGCACTAGTTGCTGTCATCAGGGCAAGTCTCTGGTGGTTACTGAAAATTCCTTGCTCCCGTGCACCGTGGTCCTGCCCGGCGTTTGCACCTGCTGCCGGCACCAGCCTCGCTTGCAATCACTGCCAGCGCCATCAGCAGGTGCTAGTGGCAGCTGCTGGCCCAATCACCTCTCAGGGTTCTCCACCTCCCCCTGTTCCGCAGGGGCGATTGGGGCCAGCAGCCATTGTTCACACCCACTGCTGGTGCAGGCCCAATCATTCTGCACCATCAGCAGGTGCAAGCAGGGCCAGCACGTGGGAATGGGGCGGGGGGTGGGGGGAGGAACAGGGCTGCCAGCAGGCAGGGGACCAGGGGCCGCAGTGGGAAGGGCCAGGCGGGGGTGCAGAGGATGGGCTGAGACCCGGCCCTGTGCCCATCACAACCTCGAGGCCCACAGTTCAAGGTGCACAAATTTGTGCATTGGGCTCCTAGTTTATACATATATTTCTTAGATTTTAAAATTTTTAATCAGTCAAATGTAAATTCCAATATTTGCACATACATTCTTCTTTTGTATACCCTCCTGGGATCATGCATCCCACTTTGAACTTCTTGCTTTCATAGATATTGAGATGAATATTTCCCCCCATCCCCAGCTCATTGTCAGAATCTCTGACCTGTCCTCTGTCTAGATCCTTAGATGTGGAATTACTGGATCAACAGGCATAAACTTTGCAGAGGGCACATTACAGCCATTTACATAAACAACCTGCCCTTCCTGGTACATCACTAGTTATGCCCTCACTGTAAGATAGCAGTGCCAATGACTGGTTTCTTTCACTCCTAGCAATGACCCCTTCACACCTTGACAAGCAGACAGGATCTCTAGCTAGATAATTGCCTGGAGTACAACTGAGTACATATATACTAGATACAAGGCTAGGGTCTGGGCTGATGGGGCTCAGTTGGTTGAGGGTCGTCCCATGCACCAAAAGTCACTAGTTCAATTTCTGGTCAAGGGACATGCCCAGGCTGCAGGGTCGGTCCCAGGTCAGGGTGCATACAGGAGGCAACTGGTCGATGTTTCTCTCTCACACCGATGTTTCTCTCTCCCTCTCTATCTCTGTCTCTCTCTCTCTCCAAAAAATCAATAAAAACATTTATTTTGTTTAAAAAGATACAGTGCTAGGTATGGGAAATATAAAGACATAAAGCGAGGGACTGTGGGGAAAGCACTAGTTTTAAAGCTGGGGAACCACAATGATTGTTCTGCTTCCAACTCTCACCAGCTACGCGGCCCTCAGGTCACCTCCCTGGGCCTCCGTCTCCTCGTTTTATATTTAAATGGTTTCATTAGACGGCAGACCTTCTCTCAATTCGAACATTCTATAATCCGGCATAAACATATATCCCTGGACTTCCAGGGGGATAAAATTTACTGGAGAGGCAACGCTTACACTGACAAAGATAAAGAGCAGTCAAAGGGACCAAATGTTAAGAGGCAAATGGCTGGGACCAGCAGGAAATGCTACGGGCATCACAGAACATCGGGCAACATCATCCTGAACTCTCTTCCCCCACCTGTGAATTCTAGGATGACGAGGATTATTATACTTGATACTACCCTATGGGGATGTTTTGACAATAAGATGAAAACAAAATGATGTGAAAAGCCATTGAGTAACTAGAAATTGTGTTTCTTAAGAACATAGAGCACAGCTCATAACAGTAACACTGTCAGGATCCCTCCTACTCCTATGGTCTCTCGTGGCGGAGCTATCTTCCCTGAAGGAGTAACAGCTTGATGATTCTGACATTTCACTAGCAGAGGGAGGTTCTCTCATTTCCTCCAAAACTTCCCTTTACGCATTTCAGTTGCTGAACAAATGACCTTGATGGTAAGCACCGGTGTTGCCCTCCCTGCTAAGTAAGCATCCCAGCATGTGGTACTAAAGCGCTGAGGCAGGGCCCGCAGGGATGGGGATCTTGGAAAACACGATCTCGCTTAAGCACCTGGGACACTGCTTACTCAGGGATCCTTGCAGGCAGTGCCCTTGGTGCACAGAACAAACAGGATGCTTCACACCTAATCTCCTTTTAACCCTCTCCTCTCAATTACCTCAGGAATACACAGGAAATAACTATGATTTGAACACACCCCTCTTTGCCCATACTATTGCAAAGGCATGTTCTCATGGCCCATGTGCTCCTACTCTTTAGAGTAGCTCATGATCAAAGAGTGGCGGGGAGGTTGGCAAACTCTCTGTAAAGGGCCAAGTAATAAATATTTTAGGTCTTAAGGGTCAAACAATCTCTGTTGCAACCACTCAGCTCTGCCGTTACAGCATGAAAACAGCCATAGACAACAGATAAGCGAATGATTTCAAGTGAGATTTTATTTACGAAAACAGGTAGATTTGGCCTATGGACTGTGGTTTACCAAACCTGACCTACATGATGGAGAATCATCATGATTCTGAGCTGGAGGTGACCAGGGACCTTTAAGTCAAATGCTGTCATCTTATGGACGGGGAAGTGAGGCCCTGAGAAGCTGTGTGACTGCCCCAGGTCAAAGGAGAGAATACTCCAGAAGCTTCCCGGAGGAAGGAAGCTGGGCACATCAGGAGGAGTGTGTGATTTACCTTAGAGGTCTGGGCTTTGAGTCTCTGATGTTTGGGTAAGTCACAAAACTCCTATGATGCACTTTCTTCACCTGTACAAGAAATAATTTGGGGGATTCTAGGGAAGCTTAAATGCAATGATCTCTATAAAAGGGCTTTGTTTCCAGAGACAGAGAAACAGGGAACAGACTACGGAAGGTTAAAGGGAAGGTAGGGGAGGGTGGGTGGGTGGTTTGGTCGGAGGTAATCAACTAAAGACCTGTATACATATATACATAACCCATGGACACAGACAGTAGGGTGGTGAAGGCCTGGGAAGGGGGGTGGGGCTGAGCCGGAGGAGGTCGATGGGGAGGGAAAGGAGGGCATATGTCATACTTTCAACAATAAAGACTTTTTTAAAAGGTGCTTTGTTGTTGGTAAAGGAGCAAGGCAAATTCCTCTGTCACTCACGTGGCACCCCCCTCCACCCCTCCAGTGCTTTGCAGAAGGCAGTTTTTCAATAAATAAATAGCGCCCCATTGCCTCCACCAAAAATTAAATTAAAATAAAACCAGGTCAGCTCAGAAAAACAAACTTGCTACTCATAGGGGAGATAATAAATACCAGAAGATAGGAAATCAATAAAGTTTCTATTTTACTACATGGTTATTTCATACAACAAATATTCAACCAAATTGTGTGGAAGATTAAAAACAACAGGAGTGCATGGGCTTGACAATGCTCATTTCCTTTTGAATCTATCAGACAAAGCCTCTAAGAATAGCACCTCTCAGTAAAGAGAAAGAAAAAATAAAAAAGAGGAGTGTCTCGTTTATTTGTTGTTTAATAAGCAATTAAATGTGTATACAGGTTAAGAAGAGGCTTGTAAAAGCCAGATCCTAACTTTTTCGGGTGTGGTTACCCCATGGAGCCAGAAGCCAGTGTTTTACTGTAGAGTTCCAACGTGGAGATTCTTAGCGTTAGAAACAAAATCTGCTTTTATCTAATGGGCAGGTTGGGTTGGCTTCACAACTGACTAAATTACTTAAGTGCATCAACACTTCCCTCTTCTCTTAGTAGATAAGAAGTCATCCATGTTCATTGTACACAAATCAGAAAACACAGAGAGGAAAGTCACTCCGAGAACCATTACTGACACGTTGGTATTTCCATGTGAGGGGTGGGGTGTGTGTATCAACTATGGTTTATATACTTCATAACACCTTTCATGCCAATGCATATGTAACTATATCATCATTTTTAATAGAGTGTAAGGAACTTTTTTGTTCTAGAAGACATACTAATCTCCATTGCAAGGCATTTATTTTGACTCCAATTTTCCTCTCTTATAAACAATACTGCCATGAGGATCCTTGTATATTAATTTTTATGCCCAAATCTGATTGCTCTCAAAGATAAATTCCTAGGCATAGACTTGCTGGGTCAAAAATATTTCATTTTTTCAGGTTAGTATAACTAAATGTTGGAAGAAAACGTTTTTCTAGGCTGTTAAGTAACACCCCCTTTATGGGGTCATACATATATTGAAGATCGAATGTGAGATACCTTCATTAAAATCTTGATTCAATTGATTAAAATTTGTCAAAAATAAGCATTTTTAAAAAAAAGATTTAGATGGAAGAGAAGACGTTCTTCCCTGGCTTCCTAGTGCAGTGTTTTTAAAGTGCAGTTCCTGGACCATAGCATCAGCATCACCTGGGCACTTGTTAGAAATGAAGATTCCCAGGCCTGCCCCCAACCAACTGAGTCATAACCTCTTGTGTTGGGGGCCAGCAAGCTGGTGATTCTGATGCTCGCTATAGTTTGAGAACTTGCCTAGCCCACATGGCCTGCCTCCCTCATCTGGGGTTCATTACCTCCTGCCCCAAGTTCTAGTCATCTGGTCTAAAGGTGCTGAATTGCTCCCGGAAGTTCTTTGAAAACATGAACTATGTTTGCTATTCCTTTGTATACCCTACAGTGGTTCTGGGCTAAGAAATTCCCAATTGCACTGTTATGAACAGATGGCTGCATAGATACCTGTCCTACCAGATACTAAAACATTCCGTAAAGGCACTGTAATTAGACCACTCTGGTGTTGATAGGAGATTAAGGAGCTAGATCAGCAGACCAAAAGAGAGTCAGAAAAGGACAATATCCAGGAGTTATGATATCACAAAAAGGGAAACTTAAAATAAATGGGGAAAAAATAAATTCTATAGGTGTAAAAAACCTCATGTGAAAAATAAGACAATACAAATTCTATAAGAAAATTTTGGAGCCTATACATAAACTCCTTTTTATAAAACACTGGAAGCTAAACTCTATAAATAAAGTTCAGTCCTATTTGCCTACATAAAAAATAAAAAATTCCTTTTACCAAAAAAAAAAACAAAACCCAAAGAAACAATAAACAAAATAAACATAAAATAATAGGTTAAAAATTGCAACACATATGATAGACAAGGCAGTAGTATTATCTTTATACTAAATTTAGCCTAATATACTGAATGCTAAGTCCAGTGCAAGTAGCAGTGAACATTCTTCTCCACACAAAAGGGTGATGGATATTAAAGATCCTAGTAAACACATTTTTCAAGGAAAAGAAGGCTTTATTTGTTTAGGAAAAATAATAAAAATTAGCTACCAAGATAGTTCATGCCATGTTCACAAGTGTGAAGATTCAGGCAAATAACACCAAGTAGAACTGCTGTCCACTCCCCAGCAAAGCCTGCATCTCACTAATCCTTCTATCAGAAATGATCTCAGATGCTCTCATCCCCTTCAAGCTTCCCCAACTAAAAGCAATATCCCCGTTTTGGGAATCCTTGCTCTCTTGTTATAAAGCTATTTAGGCTCTTGTCTTAGTTCCCCTCTGAAATCTAAGCTTTCAGTGGCAGGATCAGGCCTAATGCATCATTGTAAGCTAATACCATTCCTCTGCAGAGCATGTTAACTTTGATGAAATCATAATGTATGAGTAATAACTGAGGGCATGATTGCTGGTGTCAGTGGAACTCTTTCCCTGGCTAACAGTAATATACAGAATGTCCTTTGCTAAGAGATTACTACCAAGAATGAGTATTAATATTGTTTTAGGGATTTATTTATATTACAAAGCCTTTTCCCCTGCTCCCATCACCACATATCTGCCAAATGAATGGTCTGGCATGGTAACAGACAGATAGCAGGTTCTCTGTAAATTGACACTAATTCAAAGCTGTTGCATCTTTTCAAGTTTTAAAGAACTTACAGAAACTATTAATTTTCTCTAATGCATAAACAGATGGAATAGTGGCAAACAAATATTGTGCATTCACATCAAAACGATCCAAGTGGTTTATGAGTCAAAATCTCCCTCCTCACTTCCAAAAGTAGTGGTTTCAACATGTCAGTAACCGAAGATAAACCACTGTGTTGAAATCACTGCAATTATTTTGAGACATTCTTTTCTGTCAAGATGAAAAACACAGCAGTGCAAGGTTAAATGCCTGTCAGTCGTCTCTAAACTTAGTGGCTTACAGTTTAAAGAGCTTAAGCAAAGGAGTTCCTAAGGGATCCATAAGCCCTGTTGCCTTCTCTGGTGAGTATCAGTCACATTGTTTAGTAGAGATTAAATAGTTATTACCAAAGTTCATTGGAAGAACTGAGGATACTACAATTTTCAAAAAACCAAACACGTCAACACACCAAAGGAATCTTAATGGGCAGAGAGATGTTGAAGTAGTACCTGTTGTAAGTGCTTCTGTGACAATATCCAGTTTAGATCTATAAAACAAGCCTTTTTATAAATATAATTTACCAACGACTTGTGTCATCTTGCTGATGACTTCTCTCTAGAAGTACAGCTACATTCTCAAACATAAAAACATTAAACTTTGTATGCTCCCTTGGTTCACAGTCTGGTTACTAAGAAATAAATTGACAGAACCTTCTTTTCCAAGTGTGATGAGCAGGAAGACAGGTCATCCTCTGTCCTTACTGAGTAGTGATGGGCCTGAATGGTTACTATAGTAACACCATCTGTTGTCTGTGTAATGAGAACTCATATCCAATTCCCCACCTCAGGTCACTCCTTTCAAAGCATCCTCCTTATTCTTTGTTAAAGGTGATCTTTTCTGATTTGCTTAAAATCCAGGAGTATCCTAATCCAGAGGGGAAAGATCAAGCTCCTTAACCTGGCACACAAGATTCTCCATGGCTTTGGCCCAGGTTTGCTTATCCCTTCCTCACACCTTACATTCCAGAGGCATTAAAGTTCTTGATTGTTCCATGCATATACCCAGTTATTTCATACCCCTGAGCTCTCACACTGCTTGATCCTTTCTAGAGAATACCTACTTCCCCCTCTTGACCAATTGGTAACTCTACTCATCTTTTCACTTATTCATGAAATGATTATTTTAAAAATACTATTTGCCAGCATATGTGTTAGATTCTGAGGATACTACAGTGAATAAGATCTTGTGCTGCCCTCACAGGTACAGGAAATGACAAAGCTTCCCCCCCTTTGTGAAGCCTTTCCCAGAGTGGACCTCTGTCCTCCACGTGGCTCACTCAGAGTATGTCTTGTCTTCAACACAACTCTCTGACTCAACTCTCTAACCAGACTATGAACCAAGGGAGCTCATTCAGAGGGGGACCTTGTTTTTACCATCACTTGTAATATCTGGCTTATCATATGTGCTTTATAAACACTTGTAGGGAAGAAGGGGTTGGGGACAGGATACACATTTCAACCATAGAAATCTCATGTTTTAAAGTATATGTCCTTGGTGAAATGGCCACTGCCCACATTCCTGGCTGTCCCCCGTGCTCTCATTTCTGGCCTTTCCTGTTCTCTTTTCAATTCCTTCTCTCTTTCCCTCTTCTAACTCTCCCTGGATCACTCAGTATCCTGTTCATGACTGGCCTTGTTTCTTGTGCCCTGTGGGAAATTTCAGGAGGAATTTAGGGCTTCAAAAATGAGTTGTTTCCATTTAGGACAATAGGTCCCCCATGTGTGAAAGAAGCACCTTGGGGGTGCCCTGTGGTACTGCTACAAAGACTTCACGGGTTTGTCCAGGACCCCATCTGGTGGCTGGGGCCATGTTTCTAAAAGGTCTCAACATGTGACTTCTCATACAGTGCCTGAACCCACCGGACCCCCTAAATATCTGATGCAGATACTAAAGACGAGGCAAAAATACAATATCGGATCCAAGGGAGCTCAGTAACCCTCATATATAGCCCAGCACACACTGCCAGCACCACAAAAAGAGAGAAAAATATCTAGAATTAAGCTGTTCTCATTTTAGTAGGCAAGTTCTCAATAATTTTAAGAAACAAAAATTTAATTTTATACCTCAGCAATGTTTTGTTTGAATTATAAATCAGGGAGGGTACAAACAGTAAGAATCTCAGGGCCCAAGGCCTTCGAAGCCAGGGTTCTCAAAGTGCAGTCTGGACCCAGAACATCAGCATCACTTGGAAACGGTTACAAATACAATTTCCGGGGCAGGCGCTGGATGTGCATTTTCAATGCCCTTAGAGTAATTCTGACGCCAGCTCAAATGTGAGAAACACTGATCTAAAGGCTTAATCTGAAGGTACTCAATGCTCACTTACTCATCCTTTCCACGTCCCAGTGTTATAAGAAGGACATTATCACTGTCCCTGTTTTTTTTTTTTAAATATATATTTTATTGATTTTTTACAGAGAGGAAGGGAGAGGGACAGAGAGTTAGAAACATCGATGAGAAAGAAACATCGATCAGCTGCCTCCTGCACACTGCCCACTGGGGATGTGCCTGCAACCAAGGTACATGCCCTTGACTGGAATCGAACCTGGAACCATTCAGTGTGCAGGCCGATGCCCTATCCACTGAGCCAAACCAGTTAGAGCTCACTGTTCCCTGTTTTAAACAGAAAGAAAACTAAATCTGGGGTCAAACCACTGTACTCAACCCTTTCAGGGCTACAAAACGCACAGGCTGTCCTGAACGTGAGTAAAGCCCAGCTCAGTTCACAGAGGTGTCATTTTCAGGTGCAAGGCTCCTCTTCCACACTTAGGTTTAAACTAAGGTGACCAGATTTAAAGCGGTACACCATTGACAGGGGTGGGGGGTGGGGGACGGGGAGGGGGGGGCTCTTTTTTCTGTTCTTTTTTAAAATGCCGCAGGACGTGGGACAAACTGTTAAAAATCGGGACTGTCTCGCCAACAGCGGGACATCTGGTCACCTTAGTTTAAACTGTCCCCTGGATTCTGTTTACATTCTGACATATATTAATGAGCACGGCGATTAACTAGCTCTATGACTATAGCTGGCGAATCTCCCAAGATGTCGTTACAGCAAAACAGATGCTAACTACGTGAGCAATCTCATCCTCCTTACAACGACGTGAGGAGATTTCTTCGAGGCTCCCGTGTGCCCGGAGCCTGCAGTGCGGGTGCTGTGAGTACTGCCCCGGAGGGGTATTTCAGAAGCGTGCTCCCCCACGGGCCTCCCCTCTCTCCCTTCCACACACCTCTTAGCTGCTGAGCTTTCACCTTCCTCTGCTTCCTAAGTCACTTACCACCCCTTCATCTGTCTTCCAGCTCCTCAAACTCACCAGCAGCTGTGGCCCGCTCCCACCGCCTCCCCTGTTCCCTTTGTCCCTGGGGGTGTATATCACACACTCCTTTTCTGTCACTTTGTGGAGGTAAATGTGTATTTTTACTCCATGTTTCTAATGCTCATTTTTATGAAATCGTACAGCCCAGAAGGGAATTTAGATATCATATCTCCACTCCAGTGCTAACTCTTTTTTTGCAACAGAATCCATCTTTTTCAAGACATAATATTATGTGTAGAAATCTAATTTATAAAACAGAAGACAGAGAAGCCATCTTGGTTGAAGCTGGTCAAGGAGCAGGATCTGCAACTCATCTCTCTTAAGCCTTTAATGTCTCGGTTCAATGCCTCTTCTGCACCAGACACTGTGTCAGTCGCAATAAATCATCGGAGAAGCAGAGCCGGGCCGTGCAGACCTGGCTTCTGTCCCAGTAGCTCAGTGCACCTCCCTTTCCCACTCCTAGGGTTCCCCAAGGAACCCAGCATGAAAACCAAAGACACAGCCCTAACTGGTCTGGCTCAGTGGATAGAGCGTTGGCCTGCGGACTGAAAGGTCCCAGGTTCGATTCCGGTCAAGGGCATGTACCTTGGTTGCGGGCACATCCCCAGTAGGAGGTGTGCAAGAGGCGGCTGATCAATGTTTCTGTCTCATCGATGTTTCTGACTCTCTGTCCCTCTCCCTTCCTCTCTGTAAAAAAATCAATAAAATATATATATAAAAAAAGAAAGAAAATCACTGACACAATCTATCTGAGGTCCAAGGGAAAGTGACGTGGCCAAAGGAAAGCCTCTCTAGTTTCCGAGTCCATTCTTGGGAGTTAAATGAGCCTCGAAAGTGACACTGATGTGCAACTGACCAGATCTCAGGGTGACAGCGGGGAGGAAAAATCAGGGCGCTGCGTGATAACTGAGGCTTCGCACACAGAGATGGGAAGAAGCTGGAAAAAGACCGCACGTTGTGCAGAGAGCTCCTAGCAACACGCTGGAGAGTGCTTGCCCCCCTGACAGTGTCCTGCGTATGCCTGGCATCCCCTGGGAAGAGATGGCTTTTGGTCATACAATTCAAAAAGCTTTAAATGACAGTTTATCATCCAGTGCTAGATGTTATCAGCATTGGCTTTTGGATTTCAAAAAGTAGAAACTAAGAAATAAGGTTTTATTCTCAGAGAGCAGCCATCTCATATACGGAGACTGACGATGCTAGAGGAATTTTGGCTTTGTTTTCAGACCCAACCTCTTCCAATAAGTGCCTGACCCAGCGTGATGGTCCCCTCGGCCTGACTGAATGCACCTGTTTCTACAGGGGTGCGGTGGACAGGCCTCCCTTCAAAGAAACCTGTAAAACTGACAGTAAGCACTGCTGGGCCACCAGTGGGTCCCAATCAATCACTGAATTTCAATGATTTCATCCTCGGAGACTGAGGGTCACTGACAATAACAACAAATAATTCTTCTTTGAGAATCCCAGGTCCCTGGCCAGACAGCCTCTGCTGGCCTCAGTTTCCTCAGCTGGAAAATCAGGAGGCTGGACTGAAATAGCCATGAGAGCCCTATGCTTCCTATTTCTCAGACGGCCTACTGGAGTCAGCAAGTATCACGATAGTTTAGAATGAAGAAACTTACTCACCTAGAGAGGTGCCACCCAGGATGCTCTCCAAACACCTGACCAGCGATTCAGTATCACTGCGCTGCCAAGACAAGACAGACTCACTTCCCTGTAGAGGAGAAGGATATTTAATGACGTGAAAAAATGTTCTTGCCACACTTAGGCAAAACTAAACACAGAAAAATCTGGTTGCAAAATTATTTTACAGTATGATCCCTCCCCCCCCTTTTTAAAGAAAAACACCTCTCTATCTTTCTCTCTCTCCCCTCTCCCTCTCCCTCTCCTTCTCCCTCTCCCTCTCCCTCTCCTCTTTCTCCCTTATCCTCTCCCTCTCTGATGGGAAGAACATACACTAAAATGGTAACAGTAGCTTTGCCTATAAGGTGGGAAGATGGGTGACCTTTATTTTATCCTTTGTGCGCTCATGCCTTTCCTAAATTTTAATAATAAACAATATGACTTATTTAACTTACAAAATGGTAAATGCAATTAGGGTGACTTAAAAAAAAACACGGTTTTATGCGATCTATAACCTACTCAATACGGCAGGAACCAAGTGAATACTTTTTCCTACGGGGTGTCTACTACTCTTCCTTGGAAATGCCTGGTCTTCAAGGAGTCATAAATCTAAGCATTGCCTCAACCGAGGTTATTTACCTTAACCCTCAGTAAGAGGCAGGCACCCCCATGAGTCTGACTGTATTTGATAACAAACATTACCTTTAATACAAAGTAAATATCTGTCCTTTACCCAGGAGGCCGGAAATACTCAAAACAGTATCACAATGATCTGGGAAAATGGAATCTCTTAATTACTTTCAGGTCTGTGGTTATTCTGAGAGAAATGAATAATTTATGGCTCACCTGCTCCTTTTCAAAACAAGCAATATAGTCTCTATTGCAGTAATTTTGCATTTTAGAAAAAAAATATACTGTAGTCAAACTACTCAAAGCCGTATCTGAATATGTTGGGTTTCATTTTAGAACAGCTGGTGGGGTTCGGGCAGCCACTTTTCGTGCATGTGGTAAAGCCAGTGTGCCTTCCTGTTCCAAATGTGCAGGGAAGGCCATGAGGAGGAAGGCATGCCGGGTCACTGCTGCTCAGGGAGGTCAAAAGCACGAGTTGCAGACCCTGGTGCCCAGCGCCGGAACAGGGAGGCAGGGACCAGGCACAGGAACAGGAGAACAGCAGGTCTCTCCCTTCTTCTGCACCTTGTCGTCTCCAAAGGTAACCGGGACAGCCTTGAGGCAGGGAGGAGCTTAGCAGGGACACCCGCTGCTGCAGGGAAAGCAAAGCGCATGCTGACGTGTGCAGTGATGACACCAAGCAGGTAAGCCCGGGTTCGAAGCCGGCTCTCCCACCGAATGTGCTGGCCTCTGCCAAGCGGCTCAGCTTCCTGAGTCTTGGCTTCTGCATCTTGTAGACCTAGATGGTCAGGGAGCCTTCCTGGTCTAACACCCTGTTCTTCAGGCTAAAGAGCGAGATGGACAGGGTGTGGTAGGTTGTGTTCAAGGACGGCTACAGCGATCCCTCCCATCCCTGTGCTCCTGTGTCTCACCAGAGGGAGAGTCCCCTTTCTCACTGAGCTGGCCCTGCAACTTGCCTTGGGCCACAGAATGCAGCAGAAGGGGTGTGGAGTGACCTCTGTAACTAGGCCTTAAAGAGATAACGTGGCTTCCACTTTTACTCCCTGGAAGGCAAGGACCACATAGGAAGTGCAGGCTATCCTACTGGAGGGATCATGGCGAGAGGCCCCGCATGGTGAGAAGCCACATGAAGGAAAACAGAGCCCCCCCAGCCAGCAGCCAGCACCCCAAGCCAAACTCTCAGCTAAACGCAGCCACGTGAGTGACTTTAAACAGTACCACGTGCAGCAGAAGACCTGTCTCGTGAACAATTCTCAGAATCATGAGAAACGATAAACCACTGCTTGAAGCCACTTGGTTTTGGGGTGTTTTGTTACACAGCAAAAGATCACGGAGACACTGAACAAATTGAGGTCCCTGACCAGCTTTTTCCTATTTTTATGTACCCGGTGCCCAGCACAGCCCCTGGCACATGACAAATGCTGAGTCTGTGCAGGCCTCTGCCAGCTTCTGTGATTGGCAAGGAGATAAAACAAGACATTATTGTTGAGTTGGTTGGGGTGACATTTTTAATAAAATTATATAGGTTTTGTGCACAGTTCTACAATTCATCATCTGTATACTGTACTGTGCGTTCAGCACCCCAAGTCAATTCTCCTTCTATCACCATTTATCCCCCCTTTACCCTTCTCTACCTCCCCCATCATTATTCTGTTGTCTGTGTCTAGGAGGTGTTTTCTTCTTTGCTTAATCCCTTCACCTTTTTCACTCAGTCCCCCAGTGCTCTTCTCCTCTGATAGCAGTTAGTCTGTCCTCTGTATCTATGAGTCTGTTTCTATTTTGTTTGTTAGTTGATTTTGCTCAGGAGGAGCTGATGTGGATGGGGCTGGGACTTTAGTTCACTGTGGACATGCTCAGTCCAGGGAGTCTACGAGAAGTCCACATGGCCCCACTCTGGGCAGCCTGGATGCGTGTGTCTAGATGTCTGAGAGAGAGAACTGAAGAATGGAAGACAGGTAATTGGGAGTTGACAATCCACGGGCACTATTTAAGTACGTCAGCCTGTGTGAGATGCCTATGCAGGTGCGACTGGGTCTGTTTTGTTCACTACCGTAAATCCAGTGCCTAGAACAAGCAAACACATGGTGTATCATGGATCCAAGCAACAACCCATCTACCCTCTTTTCTGCAAATTGCTTTACTAAGCTATTGTCCACTCTTCTTCAAATCACAGCCACAGATAGCCCTGAAAAATGTCGTAAGTTCCAGAAACCAAAACACCGAGGTGACATCCATTTCCTACACGCTTGGGTCAAACCTTCCACAACTCAGTCTGATCTCCTTAGAAGCCAAGCCCTTGCTTATCTGCATTCATACTTCATGGGAAGTCAGAGGACGCCATCTAGCACGAAGCCATCGGCCGGAGCTGACGGCCACTTCGTGGGGGCGGCCCTGAACTCGGGAAGCTGGCCTCTGACTCCTATCTCACTGCTGACGGAGGCCTCTGCCAGGAGCAAAGGCTACAGTGTGTGTCGTGATGGAGCAGAGCCACATCTCAGGCTGTACGCAGGCCCCCTGGCTCCAATCACAGGGAACGCCTCTATCACCGAATTCAGAGTCACTGAGACGTGACTGTCAATGTGTCCATTGCTAACACCTTGCTTACTCTGCATTATTAAAGTCGCTGACTGCAGCTGTCTGTCATTAATGCCCCAGGCACAGCAGGCAGGATCTGAGGGGCTGCTTTAGGGTTTCAAAGACATTCCTCGGTGTCCAATACAGAATGCTTATGACGTTTTGGGCTATAGGCTGGATGTGTGAAGGATGGGAGAAGACAGGCTGATAGAGCGGCGCCACGATGTCCACCCAGAACACGGGCGAGGGGTTTGGGAAGCTGGTGAGCGGTGACTTCCCTGCTGTAATAGCTCCGGTGTTGCCACAGGCGGAGGGAGGCTGCCTCCAATCAATCCCCGCCTCCCGACAGCTCAATTGCCCTCGATTAACTGCTTATCTTCTTAGATGCCTCATGCCCACCAGTCGAGGGAAGACAGTCCTGCAATTCAAGGAAGGTTTGCTAGGAATAATAGGGGAAAGATTTTCATGCTCCGAAGGCGGCCCTCTTGATACACACGTCTTTATTGCAGATCACTATTTCTGACCCCAGTCTAGCTCTGGTCCTGTTTTAAACATGACTTGAAACCATCAGATCATGTTCCGCCTCACACATTTTGGAACTGCCCTTAGGTCCCCAGCATCCCCTTCTCTTCTGCTTTACTGACCCCTACATTAAGTTGTATGCTTACCCAAATGTCTACTGGTAGACACAGTATTTTTCTGGTTTGAATCCCAGCTCTATCAATGGACCAGGTGATCTAGGGGGACATAGCGATGCTCTTTGCTTCACAGTCTCCCCATGTGTACATGGGATGGAAAATGTTAACCCCGCAAAGTGCTTGTCAGTAGAAAATGGAATGAGATATAAAGGGCTCTGTTTCATTTTTATTAATTTTAATTTATTTTTATTGTTGAAAGTATTACGGATGCTCTCCCTTGACCCCCCTCCCGTGCTCTGTTTCATGACCATGTGCCCTTGGCTAGAATCAAACCTGGGACCCTTCAGTCCTTGGGCCAATCCTCTGGTACAGTATGAACCCATGTGCTTCCAGATCAGCATGTTATACAGAAAAGGCAATGTCCCAGCTGGGTCATACTCCTTTCCTCTTAGGCTGGACCAGGAAACAGTATTTACTTCCTTTCTCCAGGTGACTAAATATTCAGAAAATTAAATTAAGTCTAACTGTGTCGATGAATCACAAAATAATGGGATGGGCCTGGTGTTTGTTTGCAAGGGCCATTCAGGAGGACTTTATATTTTTTGTTGACTCTTTTGTACACTGAATGGTCAAGGCACCTGGCCTCTGATGATAGCTGGTGATGCAAAAATTGGGGTGGGGGGGTGGGGGGGAGGGGATATTGCTATTGGAGAGAAAAGGACCCAAAGTGCCATTCCAACTAGTCGTATCAGTTCTAAAAATCAGCTCAAGGCTCCCCGCACTCTCCCCACCTCCCCCAGCTCCAGGAGCAGTGCAGCAGAGCACAGGGACACCTTGCAGTGCAGCTCACTGTCCCCTCACTGCCCACCTGCCTGTGGCCCTCTGGGCACTCAGCAGCAGGGAGGGGGTGAGGGCTGGTGACCCCCTCCACATTGGAACGATGGCAGGGACTCTACACTCCAGCTGAGTCTTTATCAACCCTATCATTTCCCCTCCTTCCCTTCCATCTTCTGGTAATGGGGCAAAAAGTGTAGGTGTTGTCCTAAACCCAATAGTGGATTTAACATAGAAGACTGAGGAATTATGGCCTTCTACAGAGCCCATAGACCTACCCCAGAGCTAGGTTCTGCTGGTCCCTGTCTGACCAGCAATGAGCTATGCTCTAAATGGTAGAGAGGGAGGGGGAAACGACCAGGGCAAAATAAGAGTCAGGGTAGAAATCATCACATCAAAGTCACTCCTTTGAGTAACACACAGTGGGTCTACAGATGTGCAAGGCAGGCTCTTTTTTGTTTTAATGTTCATGACGCCACACTTTTCCTTCTGCATCTCAGTAATCCTGATCAGTACAACAGGTATCACCAAGGACCCACACTGCAGTGGCCCTTGGCTATTCCCTTGCACCAAGTGCTTGCCCCGCTGTGCAGGGAGAAGGCATACACTGGAGAGGCTGAGAATAAATGCAGACAGTCTGGCTCCTGGAGAAGGTACCTCTCCTCACTAAGCTTCTGTTTCCCTTGTGCAAAGTTAGGATGTCACAATAGTCTCATTTTTTTCTTAATCCTCAAACATGGATATTTTTCTATTGATTTTTAAAGAGAGTGGACAGGAGAAGGGGAGAGAGAGAGAGAGAGAGAGAGAGAGAGAGAGAGAGAGAGAGAGAGAAACATCAATGTGAGGAGACACATCGATTGGTTGCCTCATGCAAATGCCCCACCAGGGCTGGAGATTGAGTCTGCAACCAAGGTGCACATGCCTTTGACCGGAATCGAACCTAGGATCCTTCAGTCCTCGGGCCAATGCTCGATCCACTGAACCAAACTGGCCAGGGATCATCATCTTTTTTTAAAAAAATATGTTTTTATTGATTTTACAGAGAAGAAGAGAGAGGGAGAGCGAGATAGAAACATCGATGAAGGAGAATATTTGATTGGCTGCCTCCTACATGCCCCCTACTGGGGATCGAGCCCACAACCTGGGCATGTGCCCTGACCGGGAATCGAACTGTGACCTCCTGCTTCCATGGACCGGGACACATTTTCAGAATCACACCCTAGTCAGAGGACTCATCCAATCCTTCCTTCCCTTCCATCCTTGTCCTCAAATATGCAGGCTGGCATCGGGGCTTGAGGTCTCTAGCCTACCTCACAGGCATTTCTCTTGTTTCTAATTCTGCCCTGTTACCGGCTTCCCAGAGGCTCTGAACTGACACAGCTTATAAAGCACTGGGCACAGAATGAGGGCTCGGGAATTGTTAGCCATTATCATTATAATAATGGCGATTCGATTGAACTGATGACCCCACCCCCGGAGGACACGCTTTCCGGGGCACCTACTCTCCTGGCGACCTGAGCCGAGTCCCGGGCAGCGTGGGCATTGCCTGGACCACATCCATGTCTCTGCCCTGTGGCGCCAGTCCTTGCAGGTCGTTCCTGCTTTTCCTAATGCTTCACTGTGCAGAGAATTTCAAAACCCCTGGAGGATTTGAGGGAAACTTATTGAAAGCTCCAGAATTAGCTGGGAAAATGGGCCTCTGCAGCCCTTTAGCTCAGCAAGAACAAACACCCATGGCTTAAGAGCCTGAAGGCAAGCATCGGTCAAGGCCACACTCACGAAACAGCCTTCCTCGAGGGAGTTCTGTGGCAGGTCATTACGGTCTAGCTAGAACGGAGTCTGCTGGTGCACGCGGGAGGGGAAGTGATGGTCACGGCAGTAAGGGGAAGACGGAAGGGTCTACCCATCATCTGCAGCCCGAAAACATCCATTAGAGCCCTGCCAGTGACAGGTCCTCTGGATACTGCTGGGAACCCTGTGTGATGACAGCCACAAAATGCATTCCCCTGTGGTCTCAGAGGCTGGTTCCAAATCAGTGACCACAGACCTCACAGAAAAGCTACCAACGTTATGACAATGGCCAGCATAGAGGCGTTATTGACGTTCTACTTATTGCAGCAAAGAAGCAGCTGAGAGTCAGCAGCAATTAGCTACTTAATAAAACTGTTTTGGAGCCAGTGCTGCTGAAAAGATGGTCACAGGTGGCACAAGGGACCAGCAATCAATCCTAGCAAAGCCCACCGCTGTTCTCCTTTTAGAAGACTCTTCTGCCATCGAAATATCAACTGTGAGACTTTCGGCCCACCTGAAGGAAGAGGAATCCACTTTGATCTGAATACTCACCTAAGAGCCACGAGTGTGATGATCACCTCAGTCATGCATGTCAAACTCAAAGGGTAACACGGGCCAAATAAAAGAGGAATGTGGCCCGCGGGCTGTGAGTTAGACATCCTTGACCCAAGTGGATCCTGGCACACTCAGGGGTGAAGGGCAAAACGGAGGAGAGCGGAGAAGAGGTGAACCCTAGAGACGGCCACAGGTTTCTCTCAATTCACCAAGCCAGCAGTGACCGGGTCTTGGCACAGTTCTGTCACTGCAATTTGTGTGCTGCTAATAAAATAACCTAAAAAGGCCAGGGTCGACCCCATCACAACCTCATAGCCACTACCTCTGACGAGGGGGAAATCACATCTAATTACGAGGAAAAACAAATGGGGTTGTAATTACCTGTCTCTAATACAACTTCATTGTGAGTTCCACTCTAGCGGGCTATACCTTCTGTACTAGAAGATGCACTGCTTTAGGAACGTGCCAGATCTGGCCCTGAGGCATGGCTCTGACCTTTCCCTAGCTGCGTGGCCCCGGACAAGTTACTTCTCTCAGAAATCCAGTTTCCTCAACTGGACAAAGGGATCAGAACAATGACCCAACAGGGTTTTGTGAGACAAAATGCCATTGTGGATGTGAGAGAGCTTAGCATCTCATCCCAGCAGACTTATTTAAAATCAATCAGTCTATCACATCACACACGACAGGTGCACAGCCCAGAAAGCAACATTGCTGCCCTATCTTTATCTCTTATAGAAGGGTTATTTCTAATACTACAGCTGTAAAGTCTCGCTTTAACATTAAAGAATTTTGGCAATATCATAAAAAGGCCATAAGATGGCTGGATAGCTTCATCATAAAAACAGCAAATTCTGTAGACTATTCTAAGTACCTGACACTGATAACTCCATTTAATCCTCAAAGCTACTCTGTGAAGTTGGAACCACTATTCTCCCATTTTTCAGATTAGAACACGGAGGCACAGTGAAGTTTAGTAACTTGCATAAGGTCGCATAACCTGCAAGTGACAAAGGCCAGGCTCATACGCAGTTTGATTTTCCAGCCCCATGTTCCCGTAAGAATGCCAGAGATGGGACTTCCACAGTGACTGGCAAGGCTCTGCTTCTTGACTGGGGTGGCATTTGCCATCTATTTGATTCGTGTGGCTTTCTGAGCTGGTTTTATTTCATTAAAAAACATTTTTAAGTAATAAGATTAATAACTAAAATGTTACTCCTTGATGCTTTGGGCAAAAGTTGAGTGTATATATGTTCCGTATCATGAGTTTTACCACCACAGGCACAGAAGGATGGCTCTGTAATACTGTAGTGACATCTGTCCGGTTGTTTTGGACAGTGGCACAGAAGCAGATGGAAACTGCACTGTAATATGTGGTAGAAGGGGCTGCTGTTCACCAGAGTCCAGTGGGAAAAAAAAAAAGCAGAAACGGAATAAGGCAAGTGGTTTTATGTTGGCATTCCGAAGAGCCCCACCTGACTCTGTATTTTCCTCATTTACTTGTTTCTCTCTTCATGGGTTTGTCTCTTAATTTCTCTCTCTCGTCCTTTCTTTACTTCTTCCTTCTCCCTTTTCCCTCATCCCTTTCTCTGCTCAGCCTCATAGCCATGCTGTGCTAGTTCCCATATCCCTGCCTCTCTCCTTATAAAGAACCTGAGAACATTTCTCATCTGTTTTATTTGCTGAATATTGTGATATATTAGTTAGTCTTCGTTAAGTGGTTGAATGGCTTATGTAAACCTTCTCTCCACTTTAGCAACCACCATCCTGAATTAAGTGCCTGTGAACACAGGTGCTCCTTGATGGACCTTTATTTTACTCTCTTGATGGTTCCCTGTCAGTGAAAAGCTTCTGTATCTTAGGAAGTTCAGGGCTGGAAAGGTTACTTTCTCGGCCTAAGAAGAAAATGAAGTACCTGAGCATGAATTGCCCGAGGTCGCTGATTTCTCCTCACTCACTTCCTGCCCTTCCCTCTCCTGCAAACACAGCACAGGGAAATCCCACGCCAGGCTGTTTGTGGCCTTGCTATAGTTAAGGAGATCTATGGAAAGGGCATTTACCCAGAGGCCTCAGTGCTACATGTCAGAATGGGCCCTCAGAGGCGCACACTGGCCAGGAAGATCACCCGAAGTGCAGGATCTCTGGGCCTCATCCCCAGAACTAACTGGTGCATCGAGACGTGACTCACAAATCTGATTACCAGGAAGGAAAGTACCGCTTTTCCCTGCTAATGGGACCTCTGCATTGTTTGTTCAAAGCTGTATAGGGGTGCTCCTCAGTGTACACTGCAGTGTGTTTCTCCCACTCCTGCCCCCTAATAAGTACTGGCTACTCCAGCCCTTCCCTCATCCACATGGCCCAGACCAGATTCTCAGAATTCCTGCCTGGCCCTGGACCTTGGAAATCAAGACCCATCATAGGCAGCCTTTATAATCAACTCTGGTCCCCCTTCTCCCACTTCCAGGAATCAAGACTGCCTTGATTCTCTCTGCGGAGGCACAGCCCAGACAGTCCACCATTTTTGGGGGCAGCCGCCTGTACCTGTTGGTTTGCTCTGCAATCAGGCTGGGGTCCCTTGTCCCTGACCTCGGCCTCCAGTCCTGCCAACGCTGTTTCTTCTTCCTCCTCCTCACTCTCTTCAGAACAGGAGTCAAATGTGTCAGCATAATACTCCTCAGCTACACTTGGGTCTTCCGGGATCCCTGAGACAAAGAATAAACAGAGATCACGTCCCACCAGTCATTACAATTATAATGAGGCTCAGATCCCCGGAGTTCCCCCCTCTCCCCCCATCTATATTTTGTTTGTACTGACTGAGTCCCCCTGGAGTGTAAAGTAGCTTCTGAAAGGAACTGGTTGAAAGTAATAAATACTCAGCAGGTAGGGGAAGGGAGAAGAGACTGTTTGAAAGCACTTTTTTAAGATGCAGAAATAAAACCAATAAACAAGAAGAAACCATCTCCTCTTTACACCTTTGGACCAAGATCTTATTATAAAGAGGGGACTCGGGGACAGGAGCGGGACAGGCGCTTGGCTGCAGGACCCGATTACTCACCCACATGAAGTTTTACGGAGGCAGTTGTAGTGGAACTAGGCCAGCATACGTCCTGGGAATTTATTTTTTAAGGAAAATATTGGTGGGGAGACCAGGCAAGATGGATGGGGTATAGAGCAACGGCATGTGGCAAGCTGAGGAGAACGTTGTGGTTTTTTTCCTAACAAGCTGTGAATTGAAGGCTTTGAGATGGAGTTTACTCCAGGGCTCTGCTTACTCAGATGCGCTCAGGCTACTTGTTTTAAAACAAAGGGAAAAGGCAGGCAGAAGAAAAGGTCACCCACTAAGCTGAAGCCGAGGCGTGGCTACCCACGTTCCTCGATGTACTAGGATTATTGGCTAGGAATACAGCTGGTGCTTATCATGGTCTTCAGCCAAAAAAGACCAAGAACGGGTCACAAAAAAAGCACAGCGATGACGGCATCTCCACTTTGCTAATGGGGGCCTAGAATTGGAGACATATCCTTGGAGAGAGGAGGAAATGACGTAAGGACATCTCAGCACAATAAAACTGTGGGCGTGTTAGGCTTTGTACCAGACTCTGATTTATAAGTTATTCTTCCAAATGATAACATCCAGCACTGCTTTTCATCCTATTGCTGCCGATTTTTGTCTAATGGAAAAAAACATGAAATTTGGGATCAGCGAATCAAGGTTTGAATCTAGTTCTACCCTCTCTTAGATGAGAACCTGGACAAGGGATTTGAACTTGCTGAGCTCTGATTTCTCCAGGAGAACTGACATAAGGATGCTCAGCTATGAAGATTCAATAATATGATTCTTATGGAAGCATCTGATACAGGAACATTCCACAGAAATGTTCACTTAATTTCCACATCTGTAAAAAACGGACTTGAAGTGAACCGATTCCATATTCCTTTGAAAGTAAAATACTAGTGACTGTAGAATTCTCTGACAATGAAATACTTTGAAACCTTTGCTAGCCATGGTTTCCCATAAAACACAAGAGGCAGTGCTGGAGAGTCAAAACTCATTGGCTCAAAAGATAAAAATTACATATATTCAAAGCTGCCTTTGCCAATTCCTTAAGGATTGCGTCGTGAATCTCATTTCTCCCAGTAACTCAGACACAGACTGTTTTCCTTCAGATCACTAAGTTTCAGTTAAGCACCAGATGAAATAGACGGTTTGTATTGGGGGCAATGTTTTATAACATTCTCTATTTGATTCACACTCACAACCACAAGTAGATCACAGCAAGGGAAGTATGTGAAAATTAAAATCTACCAAGAGGCCACTTAAGGTCTCCAGCTTTTACCTCAAGTAGGGACATATGACTTCCTACCTTTCTTCCTTCCCCTCTCACTCTCCCTGAATTTCTGCGTCACTTTCAGAGAGTCATCCATTCTCTCTCTCCCTGTTCCCTCCCACTTCCTCGCCCACCCACTCTGTCTGTCCTTTTGACAGATACTCATTCATATTTTCTCCCTCTTGCTCTCCCTCATTCTCTCTATTCATTCCCCCCTCACCAACTTTGGGCAAGAATATTTGCTTTCAACTTGACCATGATACAGTAAGAAATATCATTTATACGTAGAAATGTGCCTATATTTGTGTATTGTATATAAATATTTTTATGATTGAAACAAAGCTTCATGTATCAAGATTTACCCACACTATATTTGACATACTCTGGCATTTTGCATTGTATTCAGTTTGTTTTTATTTTATTTTATTTTTAAATATTTTTTACTGATTTCAGAGAGGAAGGGAGAGAGTATGGAGGGTGAGAGAGATAGAAACATCAATCATGAGAGAGAATCATTGATTGGCTGCCTCCTGCACGACCCCTACTAGGGATTGAGCCTGCAACCCGGGCATGTGCCCTTGACTGGAATAGAACCTGGGACCCTTCAGTCCACAGGCCTATGCTCTATCCACTGAGCCAAACCCGCTATGACTTCAGCTTGTTTTTAAATGCCAGTTGCAACTTGCTAAACTGATTTCTCACTCCACATTTTGAAAAATACTAATTTACTAGTAGCCTGTTGCAGGAAGATTCCTGCAAGAATAGGGCTTCCTGAGCCAGAGCAAAGCACAGAAGGGAGCAAAGCCTGCCTCGGCTCCCTCCTGTCCCTGCTGCCTCGGCTCCCTCCCGTCTCTGCCGCCTCAATTCCCCCACCTCTTCTCCCTCCCTTCTTCACCATTTCCGCTGCCTCGGCTCCGTTCCCTTCTCCACCGCTTGGCTCCCTTCTGCAACACTTGGCTTCCTTCTATGCTGTCTTTAGTCTTCGCTCTCCTGTGTATGCAAATTAACCGCCTTCTTTGATGGATTAATTTGCATACAGTTGTTCTGATTGGCTGGTGGGCATGGCTTGGCTGGTGGGCGTGGCTTAGGTGTCTTGGAGTGATGGTTAATTTGTATATTACTCTTTTATTAGAGTAGATAATGCTGGCTTTGCCATAAACACACACAAAAACCTGCGTTTAAATCAAGCCTCTATCACTAGCTTCAAAACATTAGGCATTATTTAAACTTTCTGCACTTCAGTTTTCTCATCTGTAAAATGAGGATGATAGCACCCGTCTCACAGAACTGTTGTGAAGATTAGAGAGTATAATGAACGCAAAGTGCGCTGCACATGGTAGGTACCCAATAAATGCTACTCACTAAGATTTAACATAAAACCCTGCACGTGGCTAATATTTTTTCCACTCCAGGAAGAAACGTATATATTTGACAATCACAAGCATATATTGAGTTTAAAATTTTAAATATATTTTAAATAGAATCACTTCTCAAAATTCACACCCAACTCAAGCAGGGGCATTCCACCTCTGCTCTCCCTTTGTCCTTCCTGTCCATGGCTCCACTGGGCACCCTCCAGGCAGCTCAGGGGAACCTCTGCAACAGGGGTTGACAAACTGGCTCTGTAAAGGGCTGGGCCGTCAAAATGTTAGCTTTGCAGGTTATACAGTCACTGCCATGGAAAGTATGAGCTCTGCCGCCGGAAAGCGGACACAGACAACACACAAATGCGTGTGGCTGTGCTCCTGCAGACCCTTCTGCACAGAGCCGGCCCCTGCAGACCCTTCTGCACAGAGCCGGCCATTGGCCAGATCACACAGCATGCCACACTCACCAAACTTCCTCCTGCTAACATGGTTCCTTGAGCATGTCTTAGCCCCTGTCCCTCTCTCCCCAGGCGTCCCCTCCCAGGAAGGAGAGAGAGGAAGGAAAACAGGCCACGGAGAAAGCGCCGTTGGAACACCTACGCCTAAGTCACATAACGGACTGGGATGAATCCAGCCCCAGTTTTCCTGAGGCAGCATTAACCTGGTGCAGCTCACAACAGGGTTCACTTGCAAAGGGAAGATTCAAAAGAAATGGGAGTCTGCACAAACTCTGTTCACCACGCCGTGTGTGTGCTCTCTGTCCGTGGGCCCTTGCGAAGCCGCCTTAGGCTAAGGCTCGTTTCCTGTCACTGAAGGGAAAGTGGTCTGTGATAAATAGCTTTAATTTCCTCGCACCCTGAAGTCAGCCTGCAACACGCACTGAGCGGCATTCCGATCTCCACTGGGCAGGCAGCGATGGGGTGCGCTGATGAAGTAACCCAATACTGGCTGCCTGAGCGAGGACAGTGGTTGCAAGTCCATGCTGGAGACAAACAGAAGTGATCACCCTGTTCTGGGAAAGGGCGGCTCTTGTCACATCCTTCAATTGAGACCCAAGTCCATTCCTTCCTGTAAGACGTGAGAGAGCATCGGGAGCAACTACAGGCTTGTTAACACCCCGAAGGCTGGGTCAGTAGGTCTGGGGTGAGAACTGGAAACGTGCCTTTCTAACCGTTTCCCAGGAGATGCTCACGCTGCTGCTCCGAGGGCCCCACTTTGAAAACCGCTGTCCTAGGATGTGACTAGTTCAAATAAAAGTACCATCATATACTACATAGAAGCACTACAATAACACATACAAGGCTCTATGATACCGCTACATCTTACAACCTTTGTATGTTAAGACAGAAATAGCAATAACTTCATTTAGAAGAGATTTGTGTCATTGGCTGTCTCAACCACTCACAGTCCCGGTGGAGTTAGAGAGGACTGCTTCCATTTTACTGTTGGGGGAAGAGCAAAGCTTTGAGTCAGTGGCCCAAAGTGACGTCACTTTACAGTTTGTAAAAGCACATTCATACTTGTAGTTCCATTTGACCATTGCAACAATTATTCACTGATTATTCACTAATTAGACCAGGGACAACATTTTTATCTCATTTTCCAGGTAGTGAAAGTGAGGCTCAGAAGGAACCAATGTCACACAGCTGCAGGCATGGTAGACACAAGACCAGGATGCAAATGACCTGACCCTTACCCTTTCCCCACAGAATTGGTGCCATGTTATGATCAGCTAGAAATTTGCACCTTTGCTAGTAAAACCAGGTCATAGACAAAAGACGTGATTGCCTTCCCCTTAACCCTGAGAGACATTGAACAAGGGATAGACTTGCGATTTATGAGATACAAAAAGAACTTTAACTGTCTGCAGGGAGTGGGGACTACTGACCACCCGGGGCCCTCACTCAGGCTCAGCCCAGCTGTCACCACCCTCCTCCTCCCAACATGCTCGAACTGCAGCGTGCCACCTGGAGGGCTTGTTACACACAGACGCCTGGCCCCACGCCCAGGGTTTCAGACCGCTGGGTCTGGGGTGGGGCCTGAGATTCCACATTCTTAAAAATGCTGCTAGTGTGGCACATACGCTGAGAACCACTGCGCTGTCTTATGTGACCTTCAGGGAAACAAATGCCATACCAGGGCAACTGCTTAATGAAAAATTCCCCAGTATTTAACCATGATTGCATTAGCTCTTTAAATGTTTTTAATGCTCAGGAAATGCATTAAAATTTATTTTTAAAAAATGAGAAGAATGAGACAATAAGAACTTTGTGTAAAGGCAAAACCAAGTTTCCTTTAAAGGAATTTCGTTATGTAAAAGGAATATCTCAGCCTGGGTACCCACCATCATCCTAAATGATTCTGACCACTGGTGTCCCTTGAGCAAACGCATGCAAAGACTTTAGCAGAATGGTTCTCAAAGGGTGGTCCCCAGAGCAGCAACAGCATCGCCTGGAATCCTATTAGAAGTGCAGATTCTCAGGCCCCCAGACCCAGTGAATCAGAACTGGCGAGGGCCCTACAGTCTGTGTTCCAACAAGCCCTCTGAGTTTGAGATGCACACTGGAGTTTGAGAGCCAATAATTTAGTAGAAGGACTGGCACTTAATATCTGCTCAGATGAAAATAGTTTCTACGGCATCCCCAGTAGGGAGCAAGCTCCTGGGGGCAGGAGGGGCCTGGCCCATCCCGTTTACCATGGTGTCTCCATCCCACGGCTCAAAGGAGACACGAAGACGTCTTACTGAATCAGGGAACGCCTAAGTCTCTGAGAGAGGACTTTCAAAGTAACACATACTATCTTAGGTAAAGAATGTCCTAATCTTTTTTTTTTTTTGCGGGGGGGTGGGAGGAAAAGGAGGAGGGGCAAGAGAAAGGAGGAGGTGGAGATAGAAATTTTTCTCTCTAAGAGTCCTGCTCCCTTCCCTCTTTCCCATGTACTTTGAATTTATATTTCAGATGGAGTCACGGCTTTGAATAGCAAAAAAGTCTTCTCCATACTCATGTTGCCAGCTCTATCCCACCAGCCTGCCAAGTTCAAGGACTCTGATGACCAAGTCTAACACTCACTGTTAGACTATGGCTCTGTCTAGGGCCCCAGACTCTGCTGCGGCTGCATGATCGCCCTGTCCTCCTTACATAGCTAATAACAGTGTCAGAATTAATTAATGTTTGCTGAGCTCGGTGGCCAAGTGACTGGTGATTTGGGAAATCCCATGGACTCACTCACATGCTTTTTTTCTTTCTTTCTTTTTACTTTGTAATCAGTGTATTAAGGAGAATTCATACATTTCAAGAATTGCTGAAATTCTGATATCCAGATTTAAGCTTGTGAACATAGGACTTTTTAAAAATATATATTTTACTGATTTTTCACAAGGAGGAAGGGAGAAGGATAGAGAATTAGAAACATCGATGAGAGAGAAACATCAGCTGCCTCCTGCACATCCCCCACTGGGGATGTGCCTACAACCAAGGTACATGCCCTTGACCGGAATAGAACCTGGGACCCTTCAGCCCGTAGGCCGATGCTCTATCCACTGAGTCAAACCAATCAGGGCTGAACATATGACTTTTAAGCATACAATTAAAACTATTCATAATTTGCCCTAACCAGTTTGGCTCAGTGGATAGAGCACTGGCTTGTGGACTCAAGGGTCCCAGGTTCAATTCTGGTCAAGGGCATGTACCTTGCTTGTGGGCACATCCCCAGTGGGGGATGTGCAGGAGGCAGCTGATCAATGCTCTCATTCATCGATGTTTCTAACTCTCTAATCCTCTCTCTTCTTCTCTGTAAAAAAAATCAATAAAATATATCTTTAAAAGAAACTATTCATAATTTGCTATACTACCAACATTAAATTACAATTACTTTGGAGCATAAGTTAAGTGGTTTGAAGTAAGCCTGTAACATACCTAAAAAACACTTTCCTATCTCATACATGCAAATTACTTCTCCATGTCAAGGTCTCATCTCTCAACACCTAAGTTAGCCTGCGTCAGAAGTCACTACTCTAAGGCTTATGGTCCAAAGAGAAGGCGGCAAAATGTAACCAAGGACTAATATATAGTTATATATATTTTTTAAAAAGTGCTACCACAGAAGGGACTGCAATCCTACAAGTGCAAGCCTTCAACAAGCAGCTTATTATGATAAACCCCTTCTTTGGAAAGGTACCATTTCTATGGCTGATGCCACAGGTTAAATTATATGGCATGCCACCTTCAAGAAACAGTTGAGGCAACAGAATAAATGCAGAGGCATCACAGTGAATCCCACTTAATACAACTATACAAACTAACCCTTCTCTACAAATTAAGTTCTTTGTCTGACTACCAGTTAAATACAGAATTTTAACTTCATAGCTTAACAATTAAGGGTCACACACCAAAGTCAATACATATATCTAGCATTTCAGTCTAAGCTATTCCATGTACATAGCCAAAAATTAATTACAAAGTATGATCTAGCAAATGTCAAGGGAAATCTTTTTATAGGTATTAAACTTACCTTGCACACTTAAGTCATCATACATACAGGGCAAAAGTGCGAGCTTTTATATTTGAGTGTATTCTTCACTTAACTTTTAAAACACTACTGTACTTGAATATAAACAAAAACAATAGCAAGCAGTGAGCATATTATGATTACAGTCCTTTGCTCCTTCCCTACTGTATATGAAATGCGAGCAGTGTTATTTACTCGCCCCACTAAGAGGTCTGACACTGAACACCACCCCTAGCATGATGTTCATCACCCTCATATGCTTCTCCACCGTAATGGCACCTTCTTTCTTGATTTGGATCAAAGTCCACCAGTTCTACCTGGTCCATTTCATCAGTCTCTCCCACTCCCTTCCTTTCAGGTGGAGTTTTTCCAGCAAAGAGAATTTATCAAGAAAGAGAAAGCCATTCTCAGGAAAGTTTACCTTAAATTCAATGACTAGGTGACCGTTTTCATCTGCTCTACGATAAATTGGCATCCCATCATTTAATACACACTTGGTATCTCCATGTTAGACAATGTGGCCTGGATGAGAGGTGATGATCGTGGTTCAGTTGTTAAGAGTAGCTATTGGCTTTTGGAAGCCACACCAACTATATGTCCATACACATGAAAAGGTCTTCTCCTCATCGAGTGAAAACAGCATGGTCCTTCTCATAAAACAATGGTAATATCTCCTGGCTCGAGGTCTCCTTCACCAGGGAATATCATCTTCTGGCCATCTTTCATGCCTTTATCCATATGAACTTCTAGAATCTTCTCCTCTTGAACTATCTTCCTTCTGTTGCAGCTTTTACATCTATCTTTAGGACTGATCCATTCCCCAGGACCTGGCACTGCATGCACACAGACTGAATGTGCTGAGCCACTCCAGGGCCAATCTGATGAATTATTGTTTGCATTCCAGAACCTCTCGGACTTCACATTTGTCACAAATCACATTCTTTGGCAGAACTAGTTTTCTCGTTGGACCATTGGTAAAGTCTTTTAAGGTTATGGAGAGCTGATGCACAACATTTTTACCTCTCCTTTCCCTCTGCATCCTTCCTCTCCTCCAATAAACATATCAAAGTTGTCCTTGGGGGAACCAAAACCACCACCTGCTCCACCTTCCTTTATTGCTTGTACTCCCCCTTTGTCACATAATTCCTTTTTTTTTGCATCAGAGAGCACTTTGTAAGCTTGAGAAATCTGTGTAAACTTCTCTCCTTCATTTGGATTCTTATCAGGGTGGTGCTTCAAGCCCAGCTTCCTATAAGCCTTTTTCAATTCTTCCTGGATGGCACTGGGTTTGACCCCCAAAACAACATAGTAAATGGTTTCTTTCACCATTTTTGACAGCCAGTGAGTGGGCCGAGGCAGGTGTGGATGAGCTGGAAAGAGCACATTGCTATGCACAGCTCAGGTAGCCATTGCTTCTCCACCTCTCACCGAGTGTTCTGGAAATTTCTCCACTCACACTTTTATGACCCTTCTCCCAGAAAGTTAACAATACCCACAAGATTCCCTTAAATATGGTATATCCACCATATGGGGGAAAAATCCTA